>JASCZW010003155.1:0-82239 GCA_034211315.2 Aedes japonicus | reverse complement strand
AATCTATGAGCAAGTTTAAGCAAACTTCTGAGACAGTTTCATCAAGCTTCAGGAGGAGATTTGAGAAATTTGCAGAAGCCTCAGCAAGCTGCTACCGGAGAGACTTCAGTAAGCTTTTCTTAAAGCTTCAGCAAGCATCTCTGATCGCTTCAAGCGATGCCAGCTTTGATGCAAGCTCCTGCTAATCTAGAAGCTACAGTACCACTCTTCTGAAGATATTTCGAGGGAGGCTTTCCATTAAATTTTTGGAAGAGATTCCAGTAAGCCTTCTAGAGAAGCTTCAACAGGGGAGGCACTTGAAAAGCTTCAGCACGTTCTGCAGCAAGCTATTGGAGAAGATTCAACACGCGTCTGACGAAGCTACAATTAAGCTTCCTGGAGAAGTTATAGCAAGCATCTCGGAAGCTTCCAGCAGGGTTCTGGAGAAGCTTCTGGAAGGGGCTTCTAGAGCGCTGAGAAAGCCTCAGTAAGCTCCTGAAGAAGCTTCCAGCAAGCTTCTGAGAATTATTCAACAAGCTTTAGGAGAAGCTTCTCCGCATACCCCAGAGGATGCTTCAGCAAGTTTGAGGAAAAATTTTAACGAGCTTGTTGAAATGCTTTATCTATCTTCTGCAGAAACTTCAGCAAGCATCTGGAGAAGCTTTAGCCAAGCTTGTGAATAAGCTTCAATAAGCTTCAGCAACCTTTAGGAGCAGCTTCAGCAAGCCTTTGGAGAAGCTTTCAAAATCTTCTGGAAAAGCTCAGAGAGGGTTCTGAAGAAGCTATAGGTTGCCTCTAGGAAAAGTTCAGCACGCTGATGGATATCTTCAGCAAGCTTCTGGATTAGCTTAATCAAGCTTCCTGAAAAGCATTAGTGAACAGCCAGAGAAGCCTCGGTAAGTTACTGGAGAAGCTTTAACAAGCTTTGGAGAAACTTCAACAAGCTCCTGCAAAAGCTTCAGCAGGATTCTTTAAAGCTTCAGCCAGCCTTTGCGGAAGTTTAACCAATTATTTGAAGAAACCTCATTCAAAAAGCTTTTGGAGAATCTGGAAAATTTTCAGCAAATTTCTGGAGAAGCATCAGAAAGCATCTGAGGAAGTATCAGTAAATTTCTGAAGAATGTAAACTCCTTGAAAATGTTCAGCAAGCTTTTGGAGAAAGATTCAACAATCTTTTGGATAATATTTAACAAATTTCAAAGATACTTCGCATGCTTGGAGATATACTTCAGCAAGCTTCTGAAGAAGCCATCATTAAGCTTCGGAAGATGCTTCAGCAAGTTTTTGGATATGCTTCAGTATATTTCTTAAGAAGCTTCAGCAAATTTTAGAAGAAGTTTCAGCAAGCTTTTGGAGAAAATTCAACCTGTGTCTAGAAAAGTTTCAGCAAGCTTCTGAAGAGGATTTCAGCAGGCTTCCTGATAAGCTACTAGAAGAAGTTTAAGAAAGCTTCTGAGTTACATACATTAATTGTTATGTTATTTATTCTCCATGCGAGGTAACGATTATGATGTAGAGGAGATGTTCGCTCCATCACCATGAGGCACCAGAGTGAACATTAATGTTTTTGGCTAGAATGAAAGATGTGAAGAGAAAGTGGAAGACCATTGGATACATGCCCTTTCGCTCAATTTTCAATAAACATCTATTAGATTTCCTACCTGCCGCACTCTGACGGAACTTTCACTTTCTCTTCACATCTTTCATTTCTAGCTAAATACATTAATGTTCACTCTTGGTGCCTCATGGTGATGAGCAAGCATCTCCTTCTACTTCTGGAGTTACTTTCTAAGCTTTCAGAAAACCTTAACAAGCTTCTGAGAAGCTCTAGCAAACTTTTGTAGAAGCTCTTGCAGGCTTTTGGAGAAGCTCAGAAGGAAGCTCAGAAGCAAAGTTTCTGGGGCAGCTTCATCAAGCTCCAGAGAGAAAGATTTGACCAATTTCTGAATTTCAGAGTAGCTACACTAAATTTCTCTTAAAGCCTCAAGCATCTCAACGCTTCAAAAATCTGAAAAAGCATCTTTGTAGCAACTAATAAGCTTTAATAAGCTTCTGGAGCAGTTTCATCAAGCTTCGTGAAATGTTCAGCATGTTTTATGAGACACTTCTGCAGGCTTCTGGAAAGGTTTCAGGAAGCATTTACTAATGTAGAAGCTTCATTAATCTGGAGATGTTTCCTCAATATTCTGGTGGCTTCACTAAATTTATGGAAAAGCTCCAGTAAGCTTCTATTGAAGCTTCGGCAAACTTTAGGGTTAAGCTTCAGCAAGCTGCTGGAAAAACTTCAACACGTTTCTGAAGAAGCCTGAGCTTCAACTAGAAAAACGCCAAGATTCTAGAAAAAGCTGCTGAAGAAGCTTCAAAAGCTTCTAGAAAAGCTTGAATAAGAAGTTTTGGAGTAAAATTAGGTAAGTTTCTGGAAGCTTCAGCAAGGTTCTGGAGATGCTTCTGAAGATGCTTCTGCAAGCTTCTGTAAATGCTTGTATGGCTTCTGGAAAAGCTTCAGCCAAGCTTCTGGAGTTTCAGAAGCTTCCTGGGGAAGACGCATCAAGCTTCTGGAGATAATTCAGCAAACTTTTGGAGAAACTTCGTGGCAAATCATCACAGAAGCTTCCAACAAGCTTGCGAAAAAAGCTTCAAAAATCTTCAGCAAACTTTAGAAGAAGCTTCCAGTGAGCTGTTGGAAAAAAAATTTAACACGTTTTGAAGAAGTTTCAGCAAGCATCTGGAAAAGATTCAGCAGAGTTCTGGAGGAAGCTTCCAGCAAGCTTCTTGAGAAGCTCCAGCAAGCTTCTTGAAAAAGCTTCAGCATGATTCTGAAGGAAGCTTCAAGCAAGTCTTCCGGAGAAGCTTCAGTCAGCGGCGGAGGAGCCCCTGGCATTGCTTCTGGAGAAGAGCTACAGGAAGCATCTGGAAAAGCCACAGCAGGCTGCTGACGAAGGCTCAACAGGCCTTCTGAAGTTACAGCAATTATTCAAAGCTTCAGCAAGCCTCTGGAGAAGCTTCAGCAAGCTTTTGCATAATCTTCAGCAAGCTTCTGGAAGTAGCTATCAGTATGGTTCTGAAGAATCTTTAGCAGTGTAAGTTCAATCGAGATTCTGAAGAAGCTTCGTTCTAACGGCCAGAGAGGCTTTAGAAGGCTTCTGGAGAAGCTTTAATAAGTTTAATGGGATGTTTCATCAAGCTTCTGGATAAGTTTAAGCAGGCTCCTATTGAAGCTTCGCAAGCTTTTGAAGTTAAGCAATTAATTAAAGCTTCAACAAGCTTCCAGAAAAAGCTTCAGTAAGCTTCTTGCATTAGAGTTCAGCAAGATTTTTGGAAAATCTGGAAAATCTTCAGCGAGAGAAACTTCAGGACAGAAGCTTTGCATGCTGTTGAATATGCTTCAGCAAACTTTAGGAAAGCTTCCAGCAAGCTCTTGGAGAAGCTCCAAAAGCTTCTGAAGTAGCTTCAACAGGGTTCTGAAGAAGCTTCCCGTCAAGCCTCCAGGAAAGCTACAGCAAGCTTCTGAAGGGGATTCCATCATACTTCTGAAGAAGCTTCAGCATGCCTAGGAAGAGAGCTTCAGGAAGCTGCTGTGGCCAACTTATGCAAAGAGCTTCAGTGGTAGGCTGGAGGAACCTGGGAAGCTTCTAGAAGAAGCTTTAATGGGCCTAACAAAAAACTTCTGGATAGCTTTAGCAGTCAACTGTTGTGGCTTCCAGCCAAGCCTCTGAGGTGCAAGCAGTTATTTGAGAAGACGTTTAATAAGTTTCTGGAGACGCTTCCAGCAAGCTTCTGGATTTGCTTCAGAAAACTTCTGGATTAGCTTCAACAAGCTTCTGGTAGAAAATGCTTCCAGAAAGCTCCTGGAGAAGCTGAGAAGCAAGCTTCTGGATTAGCTTCAGCAAGTTTCTGGGAGATTATTAGAGCACGCTTTTTGGAAAAAGATCAACCCAAACTATCGGTGAATATTTAACAAGCTTCAAGAAAACTTCCACATGCTCAAAGGGTGCTTCAGTATATTTCTAGAGACGCATCAGCAAACTTTGGGATAAGGTTCCAGCCAGCTTTAGGCGAAGCTTCGGCGGAGGTTTTCTGGAGCAGCTTCGGCAGGGTTCCAGAAAAGCGTCTGAAAAGCTTCAGTACGCTTCTGGAAGCTTCATCAAACTTCTGGCTTCAGCAGACCTTCTGCAGTCAGAGAAGCAAAAGCTTCTGGAGAACCTTAGTAAATTTGGAACAGTAAACTTCATGAGAAGGTTCAACCTTTTGGAAAAGCTTCAGAAAGTCTCTGGAGTTGCTGAAGCAGAGAAAGCTAACAGAAGAAAAGCTACAGGAATTTTATTGGATAAGCTTCAGTTTGCATCTAAGAAGAAGCTTCAACAAACTTCAGGAGAAGCTTCAACAAGCTTCTGTACAGTTTCAATAAATTCTCTAGAGAAGCATTCAGCATTGACTTCTGGAGAAGTTGTGAGGACATGTCTCCTGCAAACTTCTGGAAGAAACTTTAAGAAAGCTTGCCCAGATAAGCCTCATCAAGCTTCTGCAGAGAAGCTCTAACAGAGCTTTTGACAGAATCTTCCAGAAACTTTTGAGGAAAGCTGACAACAGATTGTACAAATGCTCCAGCAAGTTTCAAGGAAGCCTTGTGAAGTTTCTGCAACAGCATTAGTAGGCTTAAGGAGAAGCTTTAATAGGCTTCTAAGATTGAAATTTCAACAAGCCTCTGAGAAGTTTAAGCAAGCATTTAAAGCTGCGTCAACTTGCTTTTGGAGAAACTTAAAAAATCGTCAGTAAGCTTCTGGATAAGCTGCAACAAGCTTTACAGAGAATTTGAAATATCTTCCAGAAGCTTCTAAAGTAGCTTCTAAAAAAGCTCCACCAAACTTCTGGAGACACTTCAGCAAGCTTCTGGATAAGCTTGAGATAATTTCTGTAGCTTCAGCAAGCTTCCTGAAGAAACTTCTGCAAACTTTTGAGAAGCAATTTTCTAAGAAGCTTAAGCAAGCTTCAGGAGATGCTTCAATAAACTTCTGAGAAGTCTCAGCAAGCTTCTGGAGAAGCTTCAGTATGGTTCTGGAAAGCTTTAGAGAAGTAGTCCTACTTGTGGAGAAGCTTCAAGAGTTTTGTAAGCTGAAGCTCCTGCAGAAGCTTCAGCGCTTTGGAAAAGCTAGTAAGCTTCTAAAGAGCTTTCTAGCAAGCTGCTGGAGAAGCTTCAGAGAACTTTGGGAGTAGCTTCAGCAAGCTTTTGAAGTAACTGCTGCAATCTTCTGAAGAAGTTTCAGCAAGCTTTAGGAGAAGCATCAGCAGAATTCTAGAGCAGCTTCAAGAGAAGTGAGGCAAATTTCTGGAGAAGCTGCAGCTGGTTTTCAACAAACTTCTGCAGTGGCTTCAAAAAACTTCTAGATAAGCTTCAGCTAGCTTTTGTATAATTTTCAGTAAGCTTCTGGAGGGCTTACAAACTTCAGGAGAAGCTTCAGCAAGATTCTAGGAAACTTCAGCATGCTTTGGAAGGAAGCTTCAGAAAACTTCACGAGAAACTTCAGCAACCTTCTGGAGAAGCTTCAACAAGTCTTTGGAGATGCTCTGGCTAGCTTCATGAGAATCGTACATTAGAAACCTGATCTTATCAGAACTCACGCCTCAGTTTATTATACTTCACAATATGTGGTTGGAAATTATACTGAATCATTTTCACTTCTCTTGAAGAGGATCTTTGAGCTTTATTTAGGTTCAAAAATAACTGAAAAAGATGATGAGGATTATAGAATGCTATAGTGTTTTTAAAAAGGGGAAGGGGGTGACTAAATCAAGTCACCTCTCTTTATGAAAAAGATTGATCAAAGACTTCAACAACACAATAGTTCAATTTTGATACCAGAGAATGGAAGCATTTATCTTCGAATACTTTGCTCATAAGAACTGTATCGAAGACATTTACGAACCATTACATGATGTTGTTCGGATGAAAAATATAACAAACAAACGAATGATCCTTCATTGTTCAAGATTGAACTTGAACGTTATGTTTACCCTAGCAAAGGTTATACTAAATTGATAACACATTCTCATACCTGGTTATCATTGTTTGATCACTGATACATAGGTC
Organism: Aedes japonicus; assembly: GCA_034211315.2. Lineage (NCBI taxonomy): Eukaryota > Metazoa > Arthropoda > Insecta > Diptera > Culicidae > Aedes > Aedes japonicus. The sequence goes on along the minus strand of JASCZW010003155.1, from coordinate 76,172 downwards.
TCATCGATTTGATCAAACTGATATCAAATATATAACAAGTTTTGTTATCTCTGTTATCATTTTTGAACTCACATGTTATTGCATAACAAGTTTTGTTATCAACATTGGCACATTCTGTTATCATCTTTTATCAATTTTTAAAAACAATTTTTTGACGAACGTTACTGAATTCTCCCAGCATGCTAACGAAAGCTGAATATTACCAGCATGTGATGGTTATAATATTGAGCTTATTACCAGCACTACTTCAGTTATAAGTAGATGAATTTGATATCATGTTAATAACATAATTTGAAATGTTAGCAAGAAATTTGTTCATATTTATTATCAAAATGAACTCGATGACAATAAAACGAGTTAATATTTTGATATCCAACGAATATTTAATGTATTATATGTTTTGTTATTTTGGCTGTTGATTCAGCTTAAATGATAACATTCTTAGTGATCAAACATTTATAATCTGTTATCAGAACTTGTTATCAATTTGATAACCCGAGCAAATGGGGTTTTCATTCAATAAGTAACGTTCGTCAAAAATTGTATGTTTACAATGATAACATGTGATAACAAAACTAGCTAATGGTGATAACTAGCTAAATGTGATAACAGCTGAGATCAAAACGATATCTAGGATAACAGAACTTATTACTTATATGATACCAGCTTGTTATTTTTCTTTGCTTGTGTACCGTTAAAATAAATATTATTCCTTCAAAAAAATTCGAAGATTTGATCGAACGAGTTCTCGACAAGTGTTTCTTCGCATTCTTTGGACACTAGTAACGTTCCATGAAAAATTCGGTGGATTGATGCCTCTCTTATCGAAGTGTATGCCCTTCATCCTGGGCTGATTGAGAATTTGGAATTGAAAGTGCGCGCTCGCTGAATCAGGTCAAAACAAAGAATGGATACTATGCTTATTATGTAAAGGCAGGACCTCTTCTGCAGACACTCAGAGATTGTCGCATTTATAGATCCGATAATAAAACCTCAGAAACATATTGCTTGCCATACCATCGTCCATTGCAATGCATGCAGCTGGTCGCTGGAAAACTCGCGAAAACAATTTCCGGCCCTTGTTTGGTGATTTTCTGCTTATTTTAGGTCTTTGAGTTATTCCGTTTTTTGATACGTTGAAGCATTCCGATACTCGGTCCCAATTTGTTGGCGGTATCACATGTCGTCATTGATTTCCTCTCGTGGCTCAAATCACATATGCTACTCATTTTTTTTATTGCCACGTCGTAGAACGTTTATATAAAGGCACTAACATTAGGTGTGATACTGACGGGTTATGCCGCATTTCACTTTTAGATTTCTTACTCTAAATCAAAGGGAAACGACTAAAAAAACAATAATTATTTTCATGGCAACTTATGTTGTTGTTCATCCGTTTGTCTTATGAAATGAATCGCCAACCCAACTGGTTTGCTCAAGGTATAATAAGTGAAAGTAATTGCAAATTTTTTGAAAGGGGTGAATGTTTTGATCATGTTTAATATCTAACTTTTCGAACATCGTAGTTCATGTAGAAGATGTAGTACTGAACTACATAATATTTTGGACCTAGAGTCCTACCCGAAGATCAAGTGGACATGGTTGAATACATATCGTTAATTTGTGTAGCCTGAAAAGCTACAGTTCAAATTGTAGATCCTAATTTTTAAGTTCCAGAACTGAATGGCTCATATAGAAAATCCCAGATCATTTAATAAAAAATGCTGACTTTCAAGATGACTCCAGATAAACATGGTTGTAAACATATCCTAACTATGTATAGCCAGAAAAGCTACAGGGACAAATCTAGATCGTAAGTTCAGTACTCTAGGGCAGATTGGATGACTAAGAACATCTCAGATTATCTCATAACAAAGGTTGCTCTTCCATAAGAATCAATCAACATAGCTGAATACGTATCATACCTCAGAACAGCTAGGATCAGAAAAATCAATAGTTTCAATTGTATATCCTAAGTTATGAACTAATGAACTGTCTGGTATGATCCAGATTTCATCATAATGTCGGTTGACCTTCCAAAAGATCCATTGAACATGGTTCATTGCATATCGCCCAAAAACTATAGTTACAACTGCACATCACAAGTTTTGAGCTCCATGACTGTTTGGATGACCTAGAACATCCCAGATTATCTCAAAATATCTGTTGTTTTCCAGAAAACCCAATGAAAATGTTTGAATACATATCATAAATTTGTAAAGCTGAAAAAGTGACCGTTTCAATTGAAGATACTAATTGTAAATCATCTCGAACATCTCTGATTATCTCATAACGTTTGCATTAAAAAATGATAATAAAAAAACGCTAAGACAGATAATTGCTTTGATAAATTTTCCATGGAAGGTAATTATTTAAGCTGCCCTTGCAAGCGGCCTTCCGGCAATAAGCCGGAACATTCACCATGGTATTTCTTGATGAATGACGCAACTTCCGGCAGGCATTTTGTACTATAAATTTCCCCGTTCACGGCCAGCCCGGAGCGAAAGAAGAGCGGAAGTCCTTCTCGCTGATTGTCACCCACCACATAATTGGGAAACTTGGTTTGTGAAATGAACTTCACTTTGGAGCTCACTTCTTTCGTGGGGGAAGTAAAATACGAAGTGCCCTGCCAGTCGTTGCCATCCAGGGTGAGAAAGGTCTTGTCGTCCATCACCACCGCCACGTCGCGATTCGCCGGGAAAATCGAGTTGGCCATCTTATTCAGCCGCTGCCGCTGCGTCATTGCCTGCCACTCCGAAACCAGTGGACGTGACTTCCGCTTCCTGACATGTATGTTCATGTTCGAAAGGTACTTTTTTCATTGTTTGGCTGGTTGAACCGATCTGCCCGGCCAAGCGCACGCAGCGATGTAAAGGGTGATACGGTCAAAATTTGGTCAAGGGAAAACGCGTGTAAATCGGTGAAATCGTTTATTTAAAAATCAAATTAAATTTCTTTTTCAAGTTCAATTAGTATAAAATTCAGGAAAATATTCAGTTAGGCTTCCGCTTTTCCAAATCCGAATTGACCGGGCCTTACGCTTGACCCCTGCCATCAGATTTTGTACAGCCACCTTGTCCACCTTCTTCGCCGCAGAAAGCCAGTTTGCCTTGAACTGCTGCTCGTCCTTAGCAGTTTTTTGGTCTTCTTTAGGTTCCGCTTGACAATAGCCCAGTATTTCTCAATTGGGCGGAGCTCTGGCGTGTTGGGAGGTTCTTGTCCTGGGAACCACCTGCACGTTGTTGGCGGCGTACCACTCCATGGCCTTTTTACCGTAATGGCAAGATGCCAAATCCGGCCAAAACAGTACGGAACAACCGTGTTTCTTCAGGAAAGGCAGCAGACGTTTATTCAAACACTCTTTCACGTAAATTTCTTGGTTGACAGTCCCGGAAGCTATGAAAATGCTGCTTTTCAAGCCACAGGTACAGATGGCTTGCCAAACCAGATATTTCTTTGCGAACTTTGACAGTTTCGTGTGCTTGAAAATATCTGCTACCTTTCCCCTTCCTTCTGCCGTTTTTTTGCTTCCGGGACAGGAGCTGCTTGTAGTCGGCTTTGACGTAGGTTTCGTCGTCCATTACCACGCAGTCAAACTTCATCAGCATCGTCGTGTACAGCCTCCGGGATCGCGCTTTGGCCGTCGTATTTTGTTTATCATCGCGATTTGGAGTCACTACCTTCTTGTAAGTCGATAGTCCGGCTCGTTTTTTGGCTCGATGCACGGTTGTAGACGATACACCCAGCTTATTTGCGGCATCTCGGAGAGATAGGTTAGGGTTTCGCTTGAAACTACCGGCAATTCTCTTTGTCGTCTCAGCGGCTTCCGGTTTTCGATTTCCCCCCGATCTAGACTTCCTGGCTGTCGACAAACGTTCCCCAAACACTTTAACTACATTTGTAACGGTTGATTTGGCAACTTTTAGCGATTTTGCCAACTTTGCGTGCGAGTAGCTCGGATTTTCGCGATGCGCGAGCAAAATTTTGATACGCTGCTCTTCTTGCTTGGACGGCATTTTGACAACTGAAGAGTGAATTCCAAAATCAAAATAGGAGCAACATTCTACACACACACACCTTCAAAATGAGGGGTGTTCAGGTTTTTTAAATGCAAAATTGAAAGAAATACGTCAAGTTGATATTGACCAAATTTTGACCGTATCGCCCTTTAGACACTTTTTCCTCGATCTTCCTCTTCAGCTGCCTTTGGAGCTTTTTGTCGTCGGCCGTGCGGAACCGGGCTTGCTTTCGATGCTCTGATTGTTGTCTAATAGTGCCAAGATGTTTTATATCGGAACGGGCGTATACGGCGACCACAAAGTGCCGCACGATTCGTTCGTTCGTTCGTTTTCGACGCGGTGGGTTGCTGTTCTTTGAACGCGCACACTTCTGAACGGAGTTGCTTCACTGTTTTTGCCATCACGGTTGGAGTTCGACTGATAGAGCTGTCAAATTTTGTCTGCTGACTCATGGGTTACTATGATTGATGCTGCATGGCTAGTTTCGTCAGTGCGGGTGTAGGTACACCCATGGAAAATCGTCAATTTTTGTCCATTTGTTTAATGCAAACGTTAGTGCCGGTTGACCATTCATAAGATTCAAACTACTTTATTGATTATGTACCGCTAATTAGTATAGCTAAAAAAAGCTACAATAGCAATTTTAGTTCCTAAGTTATGAACTGAAAAAACGGTTGGAATGACCTAGAATAACAACATTTTGTTTTGTTTGCTTCGTTCTAGTTACATAATATCATTGTTGCAGAGTGAAGGAATAACGGGTGTATCAATCGCAATAATAATTGTATGTTTTTAGTTACAACAAGTGAATATTTGACACACTGATCGACATCGACTGTTGTCCTTGATTAAATATACTGTTTTCTGGTCCGATTCAAGTTGAAAAATACTAGTTTTCATCCACAGAGTAGAATATATGATGGATTTCTCACTACCGTGATGAATTCAAAATTGCTTAGTCTATTTTTTTTTTCATGAATTAGCCATGTGTCCAGAAGCTAATTTTTCAATTAATTTCCAAAGCGTGACATTGAAATGAACAATTTAAAGCGTGCAAAAAAGTAAACAAACAAAAGATGATAATCAAAGGCACAGCATCCTGCGATGAGTATAATAAAACCATCACAAATACGTGTGCAAATGCACGTGGACATCTTATTCCCGATACATTCCTTACATGCTCAACTCACTTGTACGCAATCAAACACAACTTCTAGCTGTGAACTCAAGCAGAGATATATCCGATTATCTGCTTACATTTCGCAGAGCGTAAACGGCACAGCACCCATTTGCCAGGGCTTTTCTTCAAGCTCCGATTCCGATTTTGAACTCCCTTGGAGCGGAATCGATGCACAAAGTAGTGTCGACAAAACAACATCCTTCCCCACGTGGCCAATTGTGTTCCGTCAGTGAACCGTACGGAATTCTCCCAGGGACAAAGGGAAGTATTGTGGGAAAGAAAAATAACGCTTTGAAGATGTGCCTGCCGGGAAACTGCGTTACTTCTACAATGTTGATTATGTTGATGGGTGGATCAACCACGGTTGTGCGATGAAGTGAGGGCTCCGTTTCCGAAGGCGTGTTTGAAGTTCGTTGTCCAAAAATAGCACACACACACACACACACACACACACACACACACACACACACACACACACACACACACACACACACACACCGGGAAGACATTAATTTCGATTTCATGGTTCTCGTGTCGGTGGGAACCACTGCATGACGGAAACCAGTTCCCTTGATCCGGGTTCTTTCCCAGAAAGGACAAACGAATCCCCATCCTTTGGTGGCGATTGTAGTGTGCTTGCCTCTCTTGTGACGGACAACGCCCTCGGGAAGAGGATGAAAAAAAAAATGCCGAGTCTGAGAAATCCAACTGGATGAAGGAAATTCAGGGACTGTGCGATCCAGAAAAGGCCATTGTTCACCGCCGACAGCCAGAGCATAAACCGGGGAGAATGGTATATGCTTCCTCCTTTCCGAGTCATTTACATACTATTATTCGAGCTTATTCATATTCCACAACCCCAGACCCAGCAGTCGATAACAATAAGAATCAGAAAAATCCATCCTCTTCATCTACTTACAATGAAAGGGAGGGAAAAAATCCCAACAGTTCGCAGAACAGTCAGAAAATAAAACCGACAAATGAAATTTCCATCCACTTTTCGATAGGCCGCTGGAAACTCCACTCCACAATTGTTCGATTCATGCTCAATTTGTAATGGAAAATATAACTTTCGACTCAGGAACGGCGGCCAGAACGTGGCAAAACATCAGCCCAAACGCCAACGCTCTGAATCGAGACCTAACCGGAAAGGCTTCCACTTGCCAAAGCCATCAGCAGTCAGTTGCTAAACTCGCTTGATGTTTATGAGTTATTACCCACAAGTAGCCTCTGTTCGGCGTCGCCCCTACCCCACTCCGACAAACCGCTGGGGCACCCTTGTTTAGCTAGAATCGCGGTAGATTTTCCCGTTTTCACGTCTCATTAGCAGGCCTTTATTCTGCCCGGCATGCCTGTGTTCACCTCATTGATCGATCATAGCCACGACGGCGGCACAGACGGATGAACTTGCCTTGCCTAGATTACACCCTTCCTGAGCTTCCGCCAAGGCTCATCAATCGTTCCGATGGGATTTTTATTTTCCCCATTGTTTCTGCTCTCCCAACCCGAAATGCTCAATTGTGTTAAATGTTCTGTGGTTTTTACAATCTCTGATGGAATAACTCTAGTGTATCGAACCATCGAACAATTGACGACCGCTCTCTTGGCATCGAATTAGCAGCATTAAATTGAGCTTTCCATAGGTGTGAATCGCTCGGGCGATTTTCCTCGGCGGGATGTTAAATGCCCCACCCACTGAAATAGTACTTATTTCCCCATTAACATAACTAAGCTCCACCTGGCACTGTTTATGTACGCACATGGCACTATTTTTCCTGCTAATTGAAATGCAAATTGACATAAATCACGCACACGCAATGACGCGATAGAGATCGTAACAATTCTATTTCAGCAATGAATAAAACACAAACCACACCCAAATGATGGCCATCCACTCTGACTGGTGGGAAATATTTGTAATCACTTCCGTCCCAGCATCTGCCTGTCACAATCGATCAATGTTGATGTTTTTATTCGAGCCTCAATCCAATTATGTTTCCTCCTTTTTTTTTTTTGAAAAAAAACGTGCAATCGAATTAATGACCCACGATATTTTTCATCACAGAACCCCCGCCACCAACCCGAATCCGAGGGAGACTTTCGATAATGATGATCCGCGCGTAAGAAGATAGTCCGTGCCCAAATAATTATGACAAACAAACCGCCCCCGCCCCTGTCCCATCGACTCTAGATTTAACGACCATCGTCGCGTAATCGGTAATTATGTTAAGTACGTCACACATGCAATCGACTAGCGTTGCCCAAGCGGTAACGATTGTAACTAAATTGAAAATCATGCGTGAAACACGCGACTCTCTCCAGGTCATCGTTAACCAAGTGGACGACATTGTGGCAGAAGATTACAAGGTTCCGTTTTTTTTTTTTTTCATTTAATAAAGTTGCTATGGTGACAGGTTCAGTGCGTCGAACACTGCGACTGCATGCGATGGTAATTATCGCATTATTTCGATGCTCTTCCTCGACTTCCGACTTCGTCAAAGGGAGTTGTGACAATTATTTTCGGATTGGAACTTATGAAGGTAATTCCAATGTTGACGAACGTTTAATTCAATTAGTCGGAGAATTAAGTTGATGTGTGGTTTTTAAAGGATCATTCAAGAGATGGTTAGTTTAAAATTAAGAACTGACTTGAAGATGAAGAACAACATCACCAGGTAGTGGTTCAGACAACTGGGTATGGATTTGGATCCTTTAGATGGCCGCTGATTTGTCGCTCCAAGATTATTGAAAACTTCCACAAGGTAACTAACGCTTTAGACACGCTTACCTGATGATGTCACAACCACCCATATGATATTTAATATTTTCCCATGGCTAACTTCAAACAATTTTAACATCTCACGACACTCACGAGAATCATCAGCATATCAATTTACAATCGTTAACCAGAAACGATTATCACGTCCTTTAAGGAGAACCTTGCAAACGATTCTCTGATTGTGAATGTCGTCGCCTTCAATCTAAACTTAAGCCTCACTGTTGAGGATGAGTAACATAATCACTAAATAGCATGGCTTTCGAAGCACGGTTATGACAAAAAGTAGATCGACAAAAAAAAATCACAAAGCATTAGCAATCAAAATCTTACTTTTTTGGCACGAGTGTGAGCATGAGCATGTGCATGATTTACCGCCCGAGGTTGCTACTCCGTTGTTGCCAGATCAGCTGTTATTACACAGAGAACCTACAGATGATGCTTGGAACTAACATACATCTTCAATGTGTGAAAACTGGTGATCCCTAACTACCCGAGCATAGGATAATACCAGGTTATCATTTTTTGATCACTGAATATGTTATCATTCAGGCTGAATAAACTGCCAAAATAACAGAATAAATAACAAAAAAATACTCGTTGAATATCATAATAATAACTTAACGTGGATGTCCACTAAATAATGAGAACGAAAAAGAATGGGTCAGGAAAAAAATACCAGTGAAGTTTTGTTCAAACTGATTTATTTTATTAAAAGGGTCAACTTAAATCTTCAAACTAAGTTTAGTGAATATTGTCATATGGTCCGTGGTCTCAACAGTGGCGCAGCTTAGTCGTTATGCTGGAACATGACCGTTGGACGGCAGCCACATCGATTTTTCGGATGCAGCTTTGATCCTGTTGGTAAGTTGCTTGGTGTTCTTGGCCTTCCAATTATCCTTGTATACCATGGAGCTCAAAAGACCGAAGAAATCCTCGATAGGACGGCACTGTGGCAAATTTGTCGGATTCCGGTCTTTTGGGACATATGGTATATTCTGGCTCTCCAAAAACGTTAGCGTTTTTTGCGTAGTGCGATGATGCCTTGTCCGGCCAAAACACGTATTTGCCATCCGAGTGATGTTGTTTAAGAAATGGGATGAGTATTTTCTGCAAACACTCTCTTTGGTAAACCTCCTGGTTGATGGCCAAACCGCTTGGTTTGAACCACGGCTTCGAAATACCCTTATCGGATATTACGATGTATAACATAACCTTCGATTCAAATTTGTGCTTGAACTTATACATTACTTTTGGAGGAGTAGTAGATTTGTCCTTAGTGTAGAATCGGTCGTTTCCCGGTATCTGAGACTTCGAAAGAGGAAAGTAGCTTTCGTCGTCCAGAACGAAAAGATTTTCCGCTGTAATTCCGAGTCATCCAGCGGCATTGGGATTTCACGGTTTGAATCTGCTCATCTGTGTACTCTGGGGATCTGGTTTTCTTTCTACACACTATTCCTTCTTTCTTTAGCGTCTTGCAGATGAGTGACTTCGAACAATGGAACTTTCGGGCTAGCTTCCCGTTGACTTACCGAATCCTTGTTGTTGAACATGCTGCGCAGCGAGCGGAGCGTTTTCTCATTCATTATTTTCGCTGGACGGCCGCAACCTTTCTTCTGGGTTACTCTCATGCATGCCAGGATACGGTATACGGTGGATACCGGAACTTTTTCACGACAAAAATGGTCCACCGTGTATTTTTTCCACGATCTTCGTTCGCTTGAAAGAATTGTACAACGCGCGCGCAGTTCTTCCTGTTTCGACGGCATGCTGAACACGACTGAACATAGTTAGAGTGAAATAAGAGTGTATGAAAATTTTTCTGGAGAGTGCAACGATTCATTCATCTAAAGTGACATTTCTATGCGGCCGTTTTTATTCTGATGGAAAAGTATTGAAATCATTCTCATTTTTTAGTGGACACCCGTTATTTTGTTATCACTGCGAACAACTTGATAACAAATCCTGTATTTTAAGCAAATTTGTTGAAATAGTAACAAATTATGCTATCAATTTGAAGTCAAATTCTCGTGCTAATAACTGAAAAAAATATTTTGATTAGAAGCAAAATTTCTTGTTAAAGGGTGAACACGAAATTATTGCAACACATGGATGTCAGGGTAGTTATAAAATTTTCAAACAATTGTAAGGCCGTGGTACGCAGAGAGAAGTGGTTCTACGACACTCAACATGTTTGGCGAAATGTTAAATGGAAGTGGATAGGCTAATTTCGGTGACATTCTTCTCTTTTCAGAGAGCGAGTAATGGTGCTATAACCATAAGCCATAGAGTGCTAGGACTATAGTTAATGCTAAAGTCCCAACCGTTTGAAGAGAAATGGAGCATCACTTAACCTTCTTAGGCAAGATGCTCTCAACGACCATTTTTGAATATTTTTTTTTGTTCTGTACACCAAACAGGGCATTCTGTTATACTATTCTCTCCGACTATTCATTTCCTTTTTCCTTTGATATCTACTGAAGGCTACGTGGGTTCCCCGTGTCTTCTTAAGGTAGATACCAAATCCACCCTATCACCTACGGTTGCATGGTCGTGGCCAGGTGAGCGATCGAGGAGTGTCTTCGTGGAGATTATTGCGTGAAGAAACGTAACAGTAACCGTAATCAGGTTTCGTTTCATGGTGGATTGCTATGTCTTCAACGAATTATTCCTCATCGTAGCTCCATCCACGAGGTGTGCAAACGTCAATGCTAATGCTAATGCTAACACGAAATTATTGCAACACATTCAACAGGGCATAACTTTTTTATCATTGGGTAAAAATCAACCAATTTTGCACACTTTCTCATTGATGTGTATTGTTTACATGCTGTCAAACTCGAAGTCGTGTTTTTCGATTCAACGAAAATGGAGGTGAACCAACGCGAGTCGAGAGAACAAATTCTTTCCAAACACCTGGAATTTCCTGACCTGTCGCACCGGCAGTTGGGAAAAATGTTGAACATTCACCATTCAACCGTCTCCAGAGTGTTGAAGCGGTTCTAGGAGCGGTTGACGTTGGACCACGGCAAAGGAGCTGGAAGAAAACCGGGACCGGAGAACAAAAAGACGGAGGGAAAGGTGAAGCGGATGATTAAACCAAATCCCAACGTCTCAAGCCGTGATTTGGCTAAAAAGATCGGCATGTCGCAGAGCTACGTCCAGAATGCAAAGAAGAGAGCTGGACTACATACATACAAGGTACAGAACTTCCCAAACCGCGATGAGCGGCAACAATCGACGGCTAAAACTCGGGCACGGAAGCTCTACGAGAAGATGCTGACAAAACATGGCTGCTGTGTGATGGATGGCGAAACGTATATAAAAGCAGACTTTAAGCAAATTCCGGGGTTGGAGTTTTTTACCGGCAAGAGCAAGTTCTATGTGGACGACAAATTTAAGAAGAAGAAACTGTCGAAGTTCGCCTCCAAATATCTCATTTGGCAGGCCATCTGCTCTTGCAGACTGAGGAGTGAGCCTTTCGTAACAATTTTTTTTTATGCCTATATTTAATCAGTTCCCTGGGCAAAGTTGGAGCTTATTAGTTTTTCTTTCGAAAATTGTTTTTGGATCCACGAAAAAATAAAAATTATACATGTTATGAGCAAAAAAAAGGACCTTGTTCCATCTTACAAGCCTTTCCTATACACTCGTTAAGAAAACCGAATCACAAACATCTAAGAAAAAAAGAGCATTCGACATTTGTGTATGTTATAGAGTATTTCCAGCCAGAATAGCAAACCGGTTGGATCCTACTCTCTTCGATTCGAATGTAATTTTGTCCATATGTTGGTTCCTACCCAAAATTAAGTTTTCCTTTAAAAATCCAAAACTATCTTGGACTTTTTTTTTGTACAGGGTGCGGCAGAATATAATGCGAAAATTTTCAAACTTGAGTATTGGGTTAGTTCGTGTATCTAGTGACTAATTTCTGTCGAAAGTGTATTTGTTTATGTTTACTTTTAAGTGCTGCATCCAAACATTCTATTTGTATTTGTGCAAATTCGTCAAAATGTTCGTGAAAGAAGTGATCACCAGTTTGTTGCTCGCTCAGAAGAAGCCGAAAGAGATTGCCAAGGTGGTAGGGTGCCATTTGGCAACAGTTTACCGCATAAAAAGTCCCTGTTAGATGGTCCTAAGCAGCGGAAGCCAATATTTTGGACAAATCCATGCGGAGAATCATCAAAGAAGACCTGCATGCATCTTCCAGAGCCAGAGTGAAACGCCACTTGATTACGAACCGGGTCAAGGAACTACGAGTGACTCGTTCCAAGAGATTGCTTCCCTTGTTGAAGAAGAAAACAATGATAATCCTGTTCTCCGACGAAAAGCTTTACAGCATCGATGCTGTGGCCAACAGCCGCACGGGCCGGTTCAATTCACCGCGGAAAGTGGAAAACGGCTGGAAAAAGTGAAATTCAAATTTCAAACCAAAAATCCGGCTGGTGTCATGATGTTTGGCTTGGTGGCGTCCAACCGTTTTAAAATGCTGCCTGTTTGCATTGATGCTGAAGTTATTATCAATACCGAAGTGTATATCGGTATTTTAAAGGACCAAGTGCTTCCCTGGGTGAAGGCCAACTTCTCCGAGGACCAAAACGTTGTCCTACAGTAGGATGGAGCGCCTTGTCACACGTCCAATCGAACCCAACAATGGTTGAACGATAACATGAAGTTTTGGCCGAAGGATTTGTGGCCCCCTAGCAGTTCAGATCTTAATCCGTTGATTATTCGATTTGGGCCTGAAAAATATCACACCCTATTGTGAAAACCCTGAAGGCAACCATAACACGCACATGGGAGTCAATGTCGGAGGACTACGTCCGAAAGGCATGCTCCAGCTTCCGGTGTCGGCTCGAGGATGTTATCAATAAAAATGGAGGACACATTAAATAAATTTTTTTAGAAGGGCTTTATAAAGATACCTGCACTTGAAAATGTTGATATTATTGCTTGAATTAGGTGAAAATGGGATCTGAAAGAAATACAATAAATTTTCGCATTATTTTCTGCCACACCCTGTACACTGATTCAAGTGAGCTAGCGCGGTATCTAAAATTTCCCTGCATTTTTCAAAAGTGGCAGCACCAATAAGAACGTTATCCAAGTAACATCCACACACAGCCCTCAATGTCTCCCAAAATTTGATCTCTCGCCACTCCAAAAGGCAATTGCAGGTACTGGAACAACCCAAAATGTGTGCTGGTTGTCAAGTAATGCTGAGAGTTTTCCGAAACTCTAAGTTGTTGATACGCTCCACGAAGGTCGATCACACAAAAAGCCTTGCCCATATATCTGGGTAATCTGGGATCCCGACGATGTTTTCCCTTATTGATAGATCAAAAATCACAGTAGAACCGAAGATGTTTCCACTTTTGGTATCATCCGAAAATGAGCTTACTTCCAGTGTTATGTACCAGTGCTACACACTCATAAAACGGGTTTGGGCATTTTGTTCGGGCAGTTTTTCGAAGCCGATGGATTTAAAACTTCTCATCGGATGAGGGACTGCCGCGTTAATTTCACGAAATGGTCTGTCAGTGGCTGTACTCCATAGAGTACCTCTAAACTCATGGTATGGGTTGAGTTCATGCAACCTAGCGCAATCCGAAGACAACAATCCTGAATTCGTTGCATTTGTAGCAGATGTGTTTTTGCCACGTATGGAGAACAAACGCAACCGTATTCTAAAACCAACAGAATAGTTATTCGGTACAACTTAATCAGATCTTCCGGATGAGTTCCCACAATGTGTTTCCCCCAGGTGCATTTCGAACCGAACCAGACTCCGCAATATTTATACGACATGCTATGTGTGATTGTTCTACACATCAGAAGAAGCGGTAACTTGGCTATGTCCTCGAAAAAAAAATACCATCTCGGGTTTCTCCCAGCTTTGAAACCCAAGAAGACATATTGTCTAGAGTATACTTCAACGGTCCTGGCAGGTTGACTGTGGTTAGTCCTTGAACCGAGACAGCACAGTCATGCAAAATAGGCTGACGGAGGAACCACGCAACACTAATAAAACGCCACGCGAGACAAGACACAATACATCGTTCTTACAATTTCGAAACGTTCTTAAGTTCTTAAAATTGTATGAACGATTAGTGTAGTGTCTTGTCTCGTGGCGCGTTTTGTTTGTGTCCACAGGGTTTGATGTTTAGATAAAGACTGTACAAACTTACTTTCAAACTTGCACAACATTTTCCATACTTAACCGCAATTAATGAAATTATCCATAGTCTCTCTTTAGAGTGTATTGTTTACATCCGCTCAGTTGTGCAGTTGTAAGTGAGATATCGTCGACATGGAACATAATCAGCAAGTCGTTCACGAATGGATTCTGTTCACCATTCCCACATGTAAAATTGTGAGTCGTCGCATCGCGCTTTGTAACTGATGAACATACATCATTCGACCAGCTTAAAGGTCCACCAAAAGTTCTAGGAATGGATGACAGAAAACTACTAGCCAGGAGCTAAGCCATTGCTCATTTCAATCGGAATCCGAACATCCCGGGGCACGGGACTTGGATGGAAAACTTTATGTTTCGAAAATTTTCGTCCAGAGTGCTTTCCAAATCGGACAGAACTCCAGCAGAGTGTTGCCAAAACGCGTTCCCGGTCGCTCTACTCGAAGCTGCTAACAAAATACCGGCGCTGCGTCATTGATGCTGAGGCACACATTGAAGTGGATTTTAAGCAGTTGTCGGGCAGTAATATTTCAAGTTTGGTGATGATGACCGCTTCTAATGGAAGATGCTGTCATAATAAGATTCAAAGTACTTGATTTAGCGGCCCATATATTTTTGTGGCAGGAGGAGTATTGTATTGTATTGTATTTCTATTTATTAAGGTGACTCTCTAATGCATTGTCATTCGAGTCACCTGACAACAAAATTACATTTTAGGTTTGAAACTAGTAATTTTACACTTTGCAATCTGTTTTCGTGAGCGGTTTGCAGTTGGCCGCGATTTAGCCTAAGTATGTTGTTGTAAGGTTCCATTGATCGAGGCTAAGGTTTTGGTGCATTTTAGAGAAAAATTAATGATTACAATCTTAAGATAATAAAATTTCAACGCGGAAAATGTACCAAAACGATTGACTTTAAAATGAGAAGCAAAGAATAAAAATCTCATTTAATTCCAACAACCAGTAATGCTTATCCTGACAGATACGCGTATTTCGTCTTCAATGTGCAGACTTTTCAGTGTCATGTGCTAATACTCAAGTAATAGTCGGCAAGATATGGTATTGGATTCGAATTCTAACTTATAGAAACCTACGTTATTGCGAGTTTAAGTGACCTAAACTCAAATTTGAATAGTTTTAAACAGTCGCGTTGCATTCACGCAACATTACAAGGTGAAGCACACAATATTCACGGCCGATGCAAACCTCTGATATTTGTGTGCGTTTCGTTCACTGAAATCCGTTAATAGTGGTGAATCTTAGTGTTAGTTCATAATAGTTCATAATGTCATCATCATACTATATGCTATTTCCATGTTTTCCCGATAAGGAAATTCACTTTTTTTGCGTATTTGAGTTGTATTTATACTTCAACATGAGTGAGCTGTAACGGCCATGTATATTTTCTAAAAAAAAAAAACATCGACACCGTTCAAATTTTATCAAAGCATTTGAAATTGCATTTAGGATTCATCAGTATTGAGGAGGTTTTTATTCATAGCTTCCACTGTTCAGTGATGTGCTCTCAAAAATCGTCGTACTCATCCAGTGAGTCGTGCTCGTGATTCCTAGTTAATATTTTAGAAATTCAGTAAGCAAATAATTTTTACAGAAACATTATTTTAATTCAATTACCAATTGATTTCAGAAATGGCCTCACGTTTGGCAGTATTTTACGAAGCTATCAACTAATGGCGAAAAAGCGCAATGCTCAAAATATCCACAACAGCTTTCGTGCAAGGGATCATCTACGTTTCGGAGATATTTTAAGGCACGTTCGATAAGTCGTTAAAATTTACTGACAATTGCCAGTGGAAAATGGAAAAAGATAGAATCATCACAGTTCATCAAAAACCGCAGCAATCACTTATTGATGCCACAACAAGGTGGAAATGCATACTGAAACGATTTATACGTGTCTATGAATCATCAACGTGATATCAACAGAGCTTGGTTATTTCGAACCCACTGAGTGACAAAGATGTGCAGAGTCTGCAAAGCACTTATGGATGAAGAAATGAAAAGAAAATTATCTGTCAGAGGTAGTTGCAATTAAATGGAAAATACTAATTTTCTCTCTAATTTATATTTACAGGTATTCCACTAAACAGCTCAAACTCTAGGATTCGCTTATGTTGTGAACCAATCAGACTAGTGTCTGAAGCGATAGGCAGACAAGATGGGACCTCGCTAGTTGCTGAAGGCAGCTTAAGGTTTTTGCTTTCTGAACTCAAGCAGCAGAATAGTTAACAGCATTCGCTCTTTCAATGAGCTATATGACACAGTTAACGACAGAATTCAGCTTTACCTAACAATTCGTATGCCAAAAATAAACCCAGATCAGCGGGAGATGGTTTCTCTCCCATGTGAAGGGGATTTGAGAGTGTGAATAGACAGTTCGTTAGAACCATTTAAGCTACCGGTGAAGTATATCAGCACGATCGAAGCTTGCAATATTCTTTGGTCAGATCCAAGGTGGTGGATTCGTTCCTGTCTTGACATACTCCGCATGGGGGTGGCTTGGCAAAGCATTGTGCGCTTGTTCTCAAAATGCATCACTCACAATGCCCTCCGCTCAATTTCAAACTAACTTCTATTCAATTTTCACCGCCTGCCTGAGCGCTAACGGAACTATCAATACTTTCTCTTAACAATTTTGTTCTAGCAATTAAAAGTTGCTGTCTACTCCTAGAGCCTCATGGTGATGAGAAATTATTTCCTTCTCAAAACAACATCATCACAGATCGTTACCCGCGTATGAGAGAGAATACAAAGAAGGACTATATCAGTGTATCGAAATGGTAGGATCATGGAACATGTGGGCTAACAAATTTGTTGTTTCTTTGCTACGCCTGGTGAACTGAAAAGTGCCATTAAGGTGACCCTTTCAGCGAGGGCGAAATCACAAGTCTTTAAATTATTTGATAGGAAAATCAGCGAAACAAAAATTTCACGAACGGACAGTTTCAGCTATTATCATCAGCTTTACATGGCGCAATAGAAATTCCTGAAATATTCTGTAAATTTTGAGTCTTATCAAATTTGGTGACAGGACTTCAGATTTTTCCTTCTCCTCTCCAGAATGAGAGCAAGAGTTTGGTGATGCTTTCAAAATCAGCGTTGTATGCATGCAATCATTGAAAGAAAACAATTTCAGTTTGACAATCTTGAGAACCATGCGTTGAGAACCCAACTGCTCTCTCAGAAGATCCGGAACATCCGTAAACATTGCCAGTTCTGAAGTAGCCCTCAAAAGGACTTTTTTTGTGAAACAACATTTAGTCGATGAAAGTAGAATGAACTTCAATTTGTGGTCTGAAAGTGGTCCCATTAGTGATCATATGGTGGCTACTCCAGAAGATCCGGAAAATCCGCATAGTGGAGTTCTGGAGTTCCCACTTTTTTTTGCAATCAACATTTAGTACGTGAAAGTAGAATGAACTTCAATTCGTGGTCTCAAGATGTCCGTTCAGAGGTCATGTGGTAGATCCGGAACTTCCGTGTGGCCAGATTTTTGGAAGTACAGCCATACCTTGATATAAAGCAACTTTATTTTTGGACTTTATTCGTCCATCGTCTCGCCAATCAAAACCTGATCATGAAAAATTATGAGATCACCGCATAGATGAGACAATTTAGAAATAATTTAGAAAATAACGAAGCTGAAAGCCAGAAATAATGTTGCTTTATGTTGAGGTATGCTTGTAGTCTCAAATCTACATTTGTTGCAATCTACATTCAGTTAATAAGAGCAGAATGAAACTCTTATTTCTCTAAGATATCGCCAGAAGAAAGGGATGGTACAAAATCCTCCAGCTGATGAAACGAATTTGAATTTGAATTGAATTTGAGTATAGTTTTTTTACACGGTTTTTTTGCACGGTTTTTTTTGCACGGCTTTTTTGCACGGACTTCCGAATTAACACGGTTTTAGTTTTTGCACGGTTTTGTCCAACCCGTGTAAAAACTGCTAACCTGAAACAGTAAAATAACCGGCTAATTCGATCCGTAAAAAAATTGCGATAACAAGCTAAAGCTCTGCAACAGAAAAACACTAAAAAGAGTTATCAAAAAAATGGATAGCAAAACAAGAGTCAAGGGTGCCCCAAGCACGGCAAGAAACATTACAAGAGGACCGAGTAAATGGAGGATAAGGGGATAATATAAGTACATTCATGATGATATCTCGAGACCCTACATCTGCAAGGTGCGGTATTGACAAAGTTGTTCAGAAAGCCAATGGAGCATCTGAAAATGAACCGTATTGTTCGAATAACTACCATAGTGGCAATCGCTCACTTCTCAAGATACAAATTGAGCACGGTAAACTTGTTCTATCTTGCATTCTGATAAGATGATACTTAATCATCGAAAAACTGTCTTAACAGTTCAAGGAAATTCAAAAGATGATTGTTCTGTCGAACACCACCGCTGACGTGGCGCTAATGAACATGCAAAATCGATGTATTTTTAACCTGTCTCTATCTCAAGATTCTGAAGATAGAAAGTTCTAGTTTTGGGCAAAGTTGTTCAGAAGGCGGTATACATCCAAATTAGATGAACCGTTTCATTCAAATCTTCCACGCGCTAGTGCGTGGCGCTAGTGAGCATGCAAAATTGCTACTCTAAATTGTTTTACTTGTTCGGTGAGGGATAAGTATTTATGTATGAATATAGGTGTGTGTATGTATGGTAGTGTGTGTGTGTGTGTGTGTGTGTTTGTTTGTGTGTGTGTGTGTTTGAATACGGCAGCATAATTAATCATCAATTAAAAGAGAGATTTGAGTACAAAAAATGAAAAAGTGCCATTTATTAAGGTACTGCACAACAAATAATGGGGGATCAGCATTAAAAAATTAGAATGAGCAATAAAAGATGAGAAAAGATCCGGATTGTCTAATTAGACCGGTAAATCTGTCAGTTGTTAAATAGCTTATTAGTATATGTGCAATTAAATATATATTCTTCAAATTATGTAATTGAGCAATTGGGGTCTCATCGTATGTGTCTTTTGTACTTTGTTGATTTTCCATAAAATATAGGAATGAGCAAATGGATAAATAAATATCCATTGCTCATTTTATCATGTTTTTGGTGGGAAAACTCTAACATAAAATTAAAAGACATATGCGAATAGTTTAGTGGCTCAAATTACATAATTTGGCGGTACATACTGCACATATTTAATTGCACATATACCAATAGCTGTTGCTTTATTTGACAGATTTACCGGTCAAGCAATTAGATTATCCGAAGATCTTTTTCTCATCTTTTATTGCTCATTCCTAATTTTTTAATGCTGATCACACATTATTTGTTGGCACAGGCCTTAATAATTTAGTGGCACTTTTTTCATTTTTTGGGTGCTTTTTCCGAATTACTATGCAGGTAAATATTTTAGCTATATCGCGTATATGTTTATAATATATAAAATATTGAGTGCGTGCAACGTGCGCTGATTTTACATGTGCTTATGTGAGTGTGTATGAAAAATGCAAGTAGGTTTGTGTGCATGTAGTACGTATTTAATATGCATATAAATGTGTAAATGCGTATGCATGTGTGTATGCGTAAAAGCGTGAATGCGTAGTATGTGAGAATATACGTATGAATTTGTGTGTGTAATGTATAGCTGCATGTGTGTATGTATATATATGGTAGCGCATATGCATATTACAGATTGCCGAATAGCAGTGTGACGCGATCTTACATGAACTTACGCCGTTATAACTGAATATTTTACTGACGCGATAACCTGATGCGCATGACAGCGTTCGAATCAACATCAGTAAAATATGGTGGATTCACTATACAACGATTTATCGAAAAAATATTGCTGATATTTTCATTGTGCTGCATAGTTGAACTACTGAATATTAATAGTTGGTTTGAATAGGCTAGTCAGTCCGTCTGAATAAGATTTTGTTTTCGAAATCATATGAATGAGATGAATCTATTACATCCGTACATCATTTGCCAAGAAGATATTTTCGAATGCAACAGATTAAAAACAAGGGTCACTAGAGTACTACGTCTAAATTCATGATTTAACTACTAGTAATGAATTTGTACATTAAGAAGAACTAAGTAGCAGTGTTATTTCATCCGATAGAGATCGCCGATAAATCTCGAAAGGATCGAAATACAATGTTGCTTCATTTTGTAGAGTTGCTTCAGATATACAATACTGGTTGAATGCACATTTTGCTTTTATTTAACTTACATAGGATGCGCATAAACGTTTCAAACCATGAAGTATGATTGATTCAACCAAAATTGTCTTCTTGAACTGTTATATTTTCTTTCAACTACAAAATATGTTTAGTTCAAGGCAATTTTTGAATTGAATCAATCATACTTCATGGTTTAAAGAGCGATCATTTATGCAACATCTGTCATAGGGTTAAATAAAAGCAAAAATGTTATAATTCCAACCAGTGTGTATATTCTGAAGCAGCTCTACAAATAAATAAAAACAACAACCTGCTCGTCTAGATCAGTTTCAAGTTTATCGTGGCGATCTACAAGAAAAAAAATCGGATGAAGTTCTTACTGCTCACTTAGTTCTTCTTAGTAATGAATTCAAATTCATTACCTAATTTAGGATTAAATTATGATTTTGTTGTGTGCTTCCAATAATAGTACTGTTTTTAATCTTTTACATTCCAAAAAATATCTTCTAATTTAAATGATGTATACAGGATGTAAACTAGATTCACGCCCTGCATTCTCATTCAAATGATTTCGAAACCAAAAATCTTATTCAGAATAAAAATTGGACTGACCCCAAGCATATTCAAACCAACTATTGTTATTCAATTAGTTCAACTAGGTATAATCATGGTTGAATTTACTGGCAATGTAAGTCAACTGTGAAAATATCAACAATATTTTTTTTCTCGATATAATCATTGTATAGGTGAATCCACCATATTTTACTGATGTTGATTCAGACATACATTAGTTAAATCAACTTCAAATGTATGATTGTTACAATCATGCACATGGGTTATCGTAAAATCAATGCAAAAATATAGTTATATAGTACGGCATCTGGGTTCAAAGCCTTAAAGGATCGCGTCACACTGCTATTCGGCATCTGTATGTACATATGCGCACATATATACATACACACATGCATACATACGTACACACACAAATTCATACGTATATTCTCACATACACGCATTCACACATACACGCATACGCACATGCATACATACACATTTACACATTTATACATGCATATTATTACACATTACTACATGCACACAAACACACTTGCATTTTCATACACACACTCACATAAGCACATGTAGGTCGTGCACGTACACACTAGTACCGTTCATTTATACGCACCTTTGACATGCGAAACATATACGCGGTCTTCAAACGGTCTAAAATGATGTACCTGCACTTAGTGATAGTAAAGCTTAGATCTAACACGCCAAGCACATCCAAAATGATTAGCAATGTAAACCAAATAATCGTAGTCAGAATAAAAATTGGACTGACCCCAAGCACGAGTCAAACCAGATCTATCGATAATCTAATTGTGACCGGTCAATCTATCGAATAAAGCAACGGTATGAGTATACTGTGCGATGTAAATGTGAACTGTAAAATATCAGCACCATATTTTTTCGATATAACTGGCTGTAAGTGAATCTACCATAATTTACTGATGTTGATTCAGACATACATTAGTACATTCAACTTCAAATGTATGGTTGTTACAACCATGGGTTATCGAAAATCAGTGCAAAAATGTAGCTATAGTACGGCATCAGTTCAAATGCCCAAGGATCAAGTGTCACTATTATGCATCTGTATGTACGTATGGGCCATATATCCATACACACATGCATACATACGTACACACGCGAATAGTTCATACGTGTATCTCACATACACGTAGTTAGATTTGTGCGCGAACATACATGCACATTTACACATTTATACATGCACATTATTAAACACAATAGCTGCAGGCACACAAAACGCACTAGCATTTACCGGACACACACTCAGATAAGCACATGTAAGATCATACACATCGTACATCGCACACTCCCAAGTGTTTATTTATACGCGTGATCACACAGCATACGTTGGTATTCAGGCACACACACACACACACACGCGCACACACACACACACACACACACGCACACACACACACACACACATCGCACGCACACACACACACGCAGACACGCACACACGCGCGCGCACACACACACACACACACACACACACACACACACACACACACACACACACACACACCTATATTCACACATATATACTTATCCCCACACCGAACAAGTAGAACAATTTGGAAATGCTTTATTTTGCATGCTCACTAGCGCCACGTAGCGGTGGAAGTCCGAATGGAACGGTTCACCTTTCGGATGCCCTTGACCTTCTGAACAACTTTGCCCAAAACTAGAACTTTCTATCTTATCAGAAACATGAGATAGAACAAGTTGAAAATACTCAATTTTGCATGCTCATTAGCGCCACGTAGCGGTGGAATTCCGAAAGAACGGCCCATCTTTTGAATGCCCTTGATCTGCTGAACAACTTTGCCGATGACTAGAACTATCCATCTTATCAGAATCTCGAAACAGAACAAGTTGCAAATGCTCAATTTCGTATGCTTACTAGCGCCACGTAGTGGTGGAATTCCGAACAAAACGCTTCACTTTTCAAATGCTCTTGACCTTCTGAACAACTTTGCTCAAGACCGCACCTTTGCAGATATTAAGGGTCTCGAGATATGCCATCATGAATGTACTTGTATTATTCCCACTTATCCCCACACACATTCACTCCGGTCCTATTTTGTGTTCTGGCCTTGGAGCCTTCGCTTGACTCTTGTAACTTGTTTTGCTATCCATTCCACCGTTTAGAAAATATTTTAAGTGTTTTCCATTGCAAAAGACTTAACATGTTATCAAAGTTTTTTTTTTACACGGATTTCGGAATTAGCACGGTTTTTTTTTACACGGTTTTTCGGAATTAGCACGGTTTTTTTTACACGGGTTGGAAAAAAACCGTGCAAAAAAAAAACCGTGTTAATTCCGGAATCCGTGCAAAAAAAGCCGTGCAAAAAAAACCGTGCAAAAAAAAACCGTGTAAAAAAAAACTATACTCAAATTCAATTCAAATTCAAATTCATTTCATCAGCTGGAGGATTTTTGTACCATCCCTTTCTTCTGGCGATATCTTAGAGAAATAAGAGTTTCATTCTGCTCTTATTAACTGAATGTAGATTGCAACAAAATGTAGATTTGAGACTACAAGCATACCTCAACATAAAGCAACATTCTTTTTCGGCTTTCAACTTCGTATTTTTTTAAATTATTTCTAAATTGTCTCATCTATGCAGTGATCTCATCATTTTTCATGATCGGATTTTGATTGGCGAGACGATGGACGAATAAAGTCCAAAAATAAAGTTGCTTTATATTGAGGTATGGCTGTACTTCCAAAATCTGGCCACTTGCACGGAAGTTCCGGATCTACCACATGACCTCTGAACGGACATCTCCAGACCACGAATTGAAGTTCATTCTACTTTCACAAACTAAATGTTGATTGTTAAAAAAAATCGTCCTTTTGGGACTAATTCCAAGAACTGGCCACTTTTACGGATATTCCGGATCTTCCGGGTAGCCACCATACGACCTCTCAATTGACATTTTCAGACCACAAATTGAAGGTCATTCTAATTTCGTAAACTAAATGTTGATTGCAAAAAAAATGTCCTTTGAGGCTGCTTCCAAGAACTGGTCACTTTTACGGATGTTCCGGATCTTCTAGAGAGCCAGTTGGTTCTCAGCATGGTTCTCAAAGATGATTAAACTAAAATTGTTTTTTTTACTTTCAATGTTTGGATACAAACCTTGCTGATTAGGAAGGAGTAAGGAAAAACCTGAAGTCCTGTCATCAAATTTGATAAGAATCAAAATTTACATAATATTTCTAGAGCTTCTTTGCACCATATAAAAAGTATTGATAATAGCTAGAAACTGTCTTGCGTGAAATTTTTGTTTTCGAAGATTTTCCCTATCAAATAATTTAAAGACTTATGATTTCGCCTCGCTGAAAGGGTCACCTTAATGGCACTTTTCAGTTCCTGCCAGGCGTAGCAAAGAAACAACTTAAATTTGATGACCCACATGTTCCATGATCTACCATTTCTAGTACACTGATATAGTCTTTCTTTGTATTCTTCCATACGCGGAGTAACGATCTATGATGATATTGTTTTAGAAAGAAGTTATTTCTCATCACCATGAGGCTCTAGGAGTAGACAGCACTTTTTTTTTGCTAGAACAAAATTGTTAAGAGAAAGTATCGATAGTTCCGTTAGCGCACGGCAGACGGTGAAAATTGAATAGAAGTAGTTTTTGAAATTGAGCGGAGGGCATTGTGAGGTAGTATTTCGAAACAAGCACACAATATTTTGCCAAGCACCCCCATGCGGAGTATGTCAAGACAGGAACGAATCCACCACCTTGACTGACCAAAGAATGTGCGCTCGATCATGCTGATATACTACCGGTAGCTTAAATGGTTCTAACGAACTGTCTATTCACACTCTCAAATCCCCTTCACGGGAGAGAAACTATCTCCCACTGACTTGGGTTTATTTTTGGCATACGAATTGTTAGGTAAAGCTGAATTCTGTCGTTAACTGTGTCATATAGCTCATTGAAAGAGCGAATGCTGTGCTATTCTGCTGCTTAAGTTCAGAAAGCAAAAACCTTAAGCTGCCTTCAGCAACTAGCAAGGTCCCATCTTGTCTGCCTATCGCTTCAGACACTAGTCTGATTGGTTGCAAAGCATCCAAAGGCGAATCCTAGAGAGTTTGAGCTGTTTAGTGGAATACCTGTAACTATAAATTAGAAGAAAAATTAGTATTTTCCATTTAATTCCAACTACCTTTGACAGATAATTTTTCTTTTCATTTCTTCATCCATAAGTGTTTGCAGACTCTGCACATCTTTGTCACTCAGTGGGTTCGAATAACCAAGCTCTGTTGATATCACGTTGATGAATTCATAGACACGTATAAATCGTTTCAGTATGCATTTCCACCTTGTTGTGGCATCAATAAGTGATTGCTGCGGTTTTTGATGAACTGTGATGATTCTATCTTTTTCCATTTTCCACTGGCAATTGTCAGTAAATTTTAACGACTTATCGAACGTGCCTTAAAATATCTCCGAAACGTAGATGATCCCATGCACGAATGCTGTTGTGGACATTTTGAGCATTGCGCTTTTTCGCCATTAGTTGATAGCTTCGTAAAATACTGCCAAACGTGAGGCCATTTCTGAAATCAATTGGTAATTGAATTAAAAAAAATTTCTGTAAAAAAATTAACTTACTGAATTTCAAAATATTAACTAGGAATCACGAGCACGACTCACTGGATAGTACGACGATTTTTTGAGAGCACATCACTGAACAGTGGAAAATATGAATAAAAAACCCTCCAATACTACATGAATATAAAATCCCAGCGAATTTCAAATGCTTTGATAAAAATTTGAACGGGTGTCGATGTTTTTTTTTTTTTTTTTTGAAAATATACATGGCCGTTACAGCTCACTCATGTTGAAGTATAAATACAACTCAAATACGCAAAAAAAGTGAATTTCCTTATCGGGAAAACATGGAAATAGCATATAGTATGATGATGACATTATGAACTATTATGAACTAACACTAAGATTCACCACTATTAACGGATTTCAGTGAACGAAACGCACACAAATATCAGAGGTTTGCATCGGCCGTGAATATTGTGTGCTTCACCTTGTAATGTTGCGTGAATGCAACGCGACTGTTTAAAACTATTCAAATTTGAGTTTAGGTCACTTAAACTCGCAATAACGTAGGTTTCTATAAGATAGAATTCGAATCCAATACCATATCTTGCCGACTATTACTTGAGTATTAGCACATGACACTGAAAAGTCTGCACATTGAAGACGAAATACGCGTATCTGTAAGGATAAGCATTACTGGTTGTTGGAATTAAATGAGATTTTTTATTCTTTCTTCTCATTTTAAAGTCAATCGTTTTGGTACATTTTCCGCGTTGAAATTTTATTATCTTAAGATTGTAATCATTAATTTTTCTCTAAAATGCACCAAAACCTTAGCCTCGATCAATGGAACCTTACAACAACATACTTAGGCTAAATCGCGGCCAACTGCAAACCGCTCACGAAAACAGATTGCAAAGTGTAAAATTACTAGTTTCAAACCTAAAATGTAATTTTGTTGTCAGGTGACTCGAATGACAATGCATTAGAAAGTCACCTTAATAAATAGAAATACAATACAATACAATACTCCTCCTGCCACAAAAATATATGGGCCGCTAAATCAAGTACTTTGAATCTTATTATGACAGCATCTTCCATTAGAAGCGGTCATCATCACCAAATTTGAAATATTACTGCCCGACAACTGCTTAAAATCCACTTCAATGTGTGCCTCAGCATCAATGACGCAGCGCCGGTATTTTGTTAGCAGCTTCGAGTAGAGCGACCGGGAACGCGTTTTGGCAACGACTCTGCTGAGAGTTCTGTCCGATTTGGAAAGCACTCGGACGAAAATTTTCGAAACATAAAGTTTTCCATCCAAGTCCCGTGCCCCGGAGATGCCTCGGAATCCGATCGGAATGAGCGAACGGCTTAGCTCCTGGCTGGGGTAGTTTTCGTCATCCATTCCTAGAACTTTTGGTGGACCTTTAAGCTGGTCGAATGCTGATGCAAGGTCATCAGCTACAGCGCGATGCGACGACTCACAATTTTACATGTGGGAATGGCGGAACAGAATCCATTCGTGAATTCGACTTGCTGATTATGTTCCATGTCGATGACGATATCTCACTTACAACTGCACAACCGGGAGCGGACGTAAACAATAAGACAACTACAGAGAGACTATGGCGACACTCCCATTAATTGCGGTTAAGTATGGAAAATGTTGCGCAAGTTTGAAAGTGTTTGTACAGTCTTTATCTAAACATCAACCCTGTGGACACAACAACAAAAGCCACGAGACAAGACACTACACTAATCGTCTGGGCAATTTTAAGAACTAAGAACGTTTCGAAATTGTAGGAACGATATTTTGTGTCTTGCTCCCGCGTGGCGTTTTATTAGTGTTGCGTGGTTCCTCCGTCAGCTTCATTTTGCATGACTGTGCTGTCTCGGTTCAAGGACTAACCACAGTCAACCTGCCAGGACCGGGTTACATACTCTAGACAATATGTCTTCTGGGGCCTGCAAAGCTGGGAGAAAACCCGGAGATGGTATTTTTTTTCGGAGGACATAGCCAAGTTACCGCTTCTTCTGATGTGGGGAACAATCACACATAGCATGTCGTATAACATTGGTGGAGTCTGGTTCGGTTCGAAATACAATCTGGGGGAAACACATTGCGGGAACTCATCCGGAAGATCTGATTGGTTGTACCGAATAACTATTCTGTTGGTTTTAGAATACGGTTGCGTTTGTTCTCCATACGTGGCAAAACACATCTACAAATGCAACGAATTCAGGATTGTTGTCTTCGGATTACGCTAGGTTGCATGAACTCAACTCATACTACCATGAGTTTAGAGGTAATCGGCGGAGAAGCAGCCACTGACAGACCATTTCGTGAAATTAACGCGGCAGTCCTCATCCGATGAGAAGTTTTAACCATCGGCTTCGAAAAATCGCCCGAACAAATGCCCAAACCCGTTTTATGAGTGTGTAGCACTGGTACATAACACTGGAAGTAAGCTCATTTTCGGATGATACCAAAAGTGGAAACATCTTCGGTTCTACTGTGATTTTTGATCTATCAATAAGGGAAAACATCGTCGGGATCCCAGATTACCCAGATATATGGGCAAGGCTTTTTGTGTGATCGACCTTCGTGGAGCGTATCAACAACTTAGAGTTTCGGAAAACTCTCAGCATTACTTGACAACCAGCACACATTTTGGGTTGTTCCAGTACCTGCAATTGCCTTTTGGAGTGGCGAGAGATCAAATTTTGGGAGACATTGAGGGCTGTGTGTGGATGTTACTTGGATAACGTTCTTATTGGTGCTGCCACTTTTGAAAAATGCAGGAAATTTCAGATACCGCGTTAGCTCGCCGAACCCAGCGTACAGGGTGCGGCAGAAAATAATGCGAAAATTTGTTCTATTTCTTTCAAATCCCATTTTCAACTAATTCAAGCAATAATATCAACATTTTCGAATGCAGTTATCTTTATAAAGTCCTTTTAAACAAATTTATTCAATGTGTCCTCCATTTTTATTAATAACATCCTCGAGCCGACGCCGGAAGCCAGAGCATGCCTTCGGACGTAGTCCTCCGACATTGACTGCCATGTGCGTGTTATGGTTGACTTCAGGGTTTTCACACTAGGGTGTGATGTTTTGCAGGCTCGTGCTTCAACATATGCAAATCGAATAATCCAACGGATTAAGATCTGGAGTGCTAGGGGCCACAAATCCTTCGGCCAAAACTTCATGTTATCGTTCAACCATTGTTGGGTTCGATTGGACGTGTGACACGGCGCTCCATCCTGCTGTAGGACAACGTTTTGGTCCTCGGAGAAGTTGGCCTTCACCCAGGGAAGCACTTGGTCCTTTAAAATACCGATATACACTTCGGTATTGATTTTAACTCCAGCATCAATGAAAACAGGCGGCATTTTCAAACCGTTGGACGCCACCAAGCCAAACATCATGACACCAGCCGGATGTTTGGTTTGAAATTTGAATTTCACTTTTTCCGGAACGTTCTCCATTTTCTGCGGTGAAATGAACCGGTCCGTGCGGCTGATGGCCACAGCATCGATGCTGAAAAGCTTTTCGTCGGAGAACAGGATTATCATTTTTCCTTCTTCAACAAGGAAAGCAATCTCTTGGAACGAGTCACTCGTAGTTCCTTGACCCGGTCCGTAATCAAGTGGCGTTTCACTCTGGCTCTGGAAGATGCATGCAGGTCTTCTTTGATGATTCTCCGCATGGATTTCTCCGAAATATTGACTTTGCAATGTTTGATCATGGCGTGGCAAAAGCGCGGACGTCCGCTTCCGGCTTCCGCTGCTTAGGACCATCCTGCAGGGACTTTTTTATGCGGTAAACTGTTGCCAAATGGCACCCTACCACCTTGGCAATCTCTTTCGGCTTCTTCTGGGCGAGCAACAAACTGGTGATCACTTCTTTCGCGAACATTTTGACGAATTTGCAATAAAACAAATAGAATGTTTGGATGCAGCACTTGAAAGTAAACATAAACAAATACACTTTCGACAGAAATTAGTCACTAGCTACACGAATTAACCCAATACTCAAGTTTGAACATTTTCGCATTATTTCTGCCGCACTCTCTGTACGAAAAAAAAGTCCATATAGTTTTGATTTTTAAAGGAAAACTTAATTTTGGTAGAACTAATATAAATGGACAAATTACATTCTTCGAATCGAAGAGAGTAGATCCAACCGGTTTACATTCTGGCTAGAAATACTTATAACACAGCTGACAAATGTCGTGAATGCTCTTTTTTTTCTTAGATGTTTGTGATTCGGGTTTTCTTAACGATGTATAGGAAAGGCTTCAGTAAGATGGAACAAGGTCCTTTTTTTTGCTCATAATACGTATAATTTTTATTTTTCGTGGATCCAAAAACAATTTTCGAAAGAAAAACTAATAGGCTCCAACTTTGCCCAGGGAACTGATTAAATATAGGCATAAAAATTATATTAATTTTCGAAATTCCATCGGAAGTTGCAAAATTTATTGTCATATCAAATTATTGTTGATTTCATTGCATTTCCAAACACAAAAAATATCATTCATATGTTTTAAAACGAAAAAAAAATGTGTTCCATCTTACAAGGCGAACAGTTTTCCATCTTACAAACATGACGCCATAAACAAAAACATCAAAAAATTCGCTTTATGAATTGTCTGGAAATGCCTTGGATCATAAAATACCCGCCAAAATGGGCAATTAAAAACATATGTTAACCATTTGATATCGATGGAAATTTTTAACTTGTATTAAAGCACAAGAAATCATTGCTTCATTTAATTAATGCCAACACTTGCAACATTGAAACCTCAAGAGCTAAATCGAAGTGAGTGTATTCATTCCAAAAGCAAATGAAAAATTGAAGAAACAGTAAAAAATGACGTTAACTGGCAGCGCGATAGTGTTGTCGCTGTGAATGTCAAAAGTGGCGGTCCCAATAGCATACTGTAGGTTTATATCGGTTCAAATCGGAAATCGGTACTGATTTTCAAAAATTTCACTTGACAGCTTATCGTTAACCAAAACGAACCATATTGCTACCCAATCCTGTTTTCCAAAATCCCAGTGATTTCATCGTGAAAAGTGCAGTGGATTCCGCGGCTGCCAATAAAGTGAGTATCCACGTCAACATATTCCTACCCTTTCCTTACTTCGATCTCGCATTCGGGACGGGGCCGGCACTCGGTATTGCCTTTTACCCTAGCAAGGGAAAATAACAAGCTGATATCATTTAAGTAACAAGTTCTGTTGTCTCAGTTATCGTTTTGATTTCCGCTGCTATCGCATAACAAATTTATTTATCATATGTTATCATTTGAACACGTTATAAGTTGAATTGTAAAACTATAAATATTTCCGGAATATTTTAAAGGGCGAACACGAAATTATTGCGACACCGAAAATGTCATGCACGATTTTCTTATAATGTTTAGAATCAAACCAAAATTTTAAGGTAGTTTTATACATATAATTTACTTTTTTACTTCACTCAGATTCGTAGATCTCGCCATTTACTGTGGCCCAATTTGTTACGAAAGGCTCACTCCTCCAGTCTGCAAGAGCAGATGGCCTGCCAAATGAGATATTTGGAGGCGAACTTCGACAGTTTTCTTCTTCTTAAATTTGTCGTCCACATAGAACTTGCTCTTGCCGGTGAAAACTCAACCCTGGAATTCGCTTAAAATCGGCTTTTATAATACGCTTTCGTCGTCCATCACACAGCATGCCACATTTTATCGGCATCTTCTCGTAGAGCTTCCGTGCCCGAGTTTTAGCCGTCGATTGTTTGCTCGTCGCGGTTTGGGAAGTTCTGTACCTTGTATGTATGTAGTCAGCTCTCTTCTTTGCATTCTGGACGTAGCTCTGCGACATGCCGATCGCTTCAGCCAAATCACGGCTTGAGACGTTGGGATTTGCTGTCATCCGCTTCACCTTTCCATCCGTCTTTTGTTCTCCGGTCCCGGTTTTCTTCCAGCTCCTTTGCCGTGGTCCAACGTCAACCGCTCCTGGAACCGCTTCAACACTCTGAAGACGGTTGAATGGTGAATGTTCAACATTTTCTCCCAACTGCTGGTGCGACAGGACGGGAAATTCCAGGTATTTGGAAAGAATTTGTTCTCTCGACTCGCGTTGGTTCACCTCCATTTTCGTTGAATCGAAAAACACGACTTCGAGGTTGACGGCATGTAAAGCAATAACATCAATGAAAAAGTATGCAAAATTTGGCTGATTTTTACCCAATGGTAAAGAAGTTATGCCCCGTTGGATGTGTCGCCAATAATTTCGTGTTCGCCCTTCAACAAGAAATTTTAGCTTCTAATCAAAATATTTTTTTCAGTTATTGTAACACGAGAATTTGATTTCGGAAATTGATAGCATAATTTGTTACTTATTTTCAACAAATTTGCTTTGGTAAATACAGGATTTGTTATCAAGTTGTTCGCAGAGTGATAACAAAATTAGTTATTATTATGATATTCAACGAGTATTTTTTACGTTATTTATTCTGTTATTTTGGCAGTTTATTCAGCCTGAATGATAACATATTCAGTGATCAAAAATGATAACCTGGCATTATCCTATGCTCGGGTTAGTTAGAGATCACCAGTTTTCACACATTGAGAGATGTATGTTAGTTCCAAGCATCATCTGTAGGTTCTCTGATGATAATAATAACAGCTGATCTGGCAAACAACCGGAGTAGCAACCTCGGGCGGTAGTGGCGCACATGCTCATGCTCACGCTGCGATTGCACTTAAAAAAGTAAAGATTTTGATTGCTAATGCTTTGTGATTTTTTTTTGTCGATCTACTTTTTTGTCACAGCCGTGCTTCAGAAAGCCATGCGATTTAGGTGAAGTTATGTTACTCATCCTCAGCAGTGAGGCTTGAGTTTAGATTGAAAGGCGACGACATTCACAATCAGAGAATCGTTTGCAAGGTTCTCCTTAAAGGACGTGATAATCGTTTCTGGTTAACGATTGTAGAATTGATATGCTGATGATTCTCGTGAGTGTCGTGAGATGTTAAAATTGTTTGAAGTTAGCCATGGGAAAATATTAAATATCGTATGGGTGGTTGTGACATCATCAGGTAAGCGTGTCTAAAGCGTTAGTTACCTTGTGAGAGTTTTGAACAATCTTGGAGCGACAAATCAGCGGCCATCTAAAGGATCCAACCATACACCCAGTTGGTTACGAACCACTACCTGGTGATCGTTGTTCTTCATCCTTCAAGTCAGTTCTTAATTTTAAACTAACCATCTCTTGAATGATCCTTTAAAAACCACACATCAGCTTAATTCTCCGACTAATTGAATTGGCTAAACGTTCGTCAACATTGGTATTACCTTCATAAGTTCCAATCCGAAAATAATTGTCACAACTCCCTTTGACGAAGTCGGAAGTCGAGGAAGAGCATCGAAATAAACGGTGATAATTACCATCGCTTGCGTGTCGCAGATGAACCGACGCACTGAACCTGTCACCATAGCAGCTTTATTAAATGAAAAAAAAACGGAACATTGTAATCTTCTGCACACAATGTCGTCCACTTGGTTAACGATGACCTGGAGAGAGTCGCGTGTTTCACGCATGATTTTCAATTTGGTAACAATCGTCACCACTTTGGGCACCGCTAGCCGAGGTGCATGTGTGACGCACTTAAAAATAATTACCGATTACGCGACGATGGTCGTTAAATGTTGGGTTGATGGGACGGGGGTGGGCGTGGTTTTGTTTTGTCATAATTATTTGAGCACGGACTATCTTCTTTACGCGCGGATCATCATTATCGAAAGTCTCCCTCGGATTCGGGTTCTGATAAAAAATATCGTGGGTCATTGAATTCGATTGCACGTTTTTTTTTGAAAAAGGCGACATAATTGGATTGAAACGAATATCAACATTGATCGGTGTGACAGGCAGATGCTGGGGCTGAAGTGATTACAAAATATTTCCCACCAGTCAAGAGTGGATGGCCATCATTTGGGTGTGGTTTGTGTTTTATTCATTGCTGAAATAGAATTGTTACGATCTCTATCGCGTCATTGCGTGTGCATTGATTTATGTCAATTTGCATTTCAATTAGCAGGAAAAATAGTACCATGTGCATACATAAACAGTGCCAGGTGGAGCTTAGTTATGTTAATGGGGAAATAAGTACTATTTGAGTGGGTATGATGAAAAGGGGTAGGGCATTTGTAGACTGTTCAGAAAGTATAAGCACACTTTCAAAATAACAAAAAAGTCGTGTTCTTTTAGTTTAATTAATTTTATTTGGCAAATCATATTTGTATTTGTGTTTAATATGATATTTTACTGTCGTTTAATCCAAATATTTTATCATAGCCAAGACTCTAACTTTTCCTTGAACATGACCCATTAGCTTCTGCACAGAGGTACTTCCCACCATTTTGACCACTTTTGGCCAATCTTTTTAAATGTTTGGATGTCGTCCGCTGGTTTTATGAATTTTCGAAGGGCCCAAGGGGTCATTCAAAAACGACGGCCACTCTTTGGAGGTGGAGGAGGGTATCAAATTTGTGACAATTTGTGACCGGGGAGGGAGGGGGTTATAAAAATGTGACATCCAACAATTTTGCATTAGGTAATCTAAATTTATCAGCGTTGCAACGAAAACAAAAGCGTCGAAAAGTTTGAGTGTCCGGCTAATGAAAATACACACTTTACTTAGTCGTGCGAATAATTGTTTACTGTTGTCATTCATGTTCGTATCGTCAATTAGCACGAACTGCACGTGCTGTGCCTCAATCTGAAACTGCGTCGAAGTTTGGTTTTGTTGAAAATCCTATTGTGATAATTTTTGGTAGCGTTGAATTTTGATTTGACTCAAATACTGGTCGATGCATTTTGTCGTGCATATACCCGCTGCGCAATTTACAAGCCAACCGTGGTGTGTGGATACTGGCGAGATATAAAAAACGAATCCTATTCTGAAGAACGATTCAAATCGAAAATTTGCTGCTCGAAAACGGAAGCTTCGAAACCGAAAGCCAGCAGATCTTCTATTTCGAATGGAGAGATTGTTAAAAATGTTCCAAAAGTACCACCGGGTGAAGGAACTGCGGCATCATAGCCCCAGCATTGATTCCATTCCATTCAAAAGGCGGAAAAAAAGTGTAAAAATTGAATTTCCATGTGTTTCCAAGTAATTTTGTGCCGCTAATTTCAAATGTGTTATCTAAATTGTCGTATTAGGCAACACTTTTGAGATATGGCCATTTTATGGTCTCCTGGAGTATCCGGAACATCCGTTAAAATGGAAAATTCATTAGTCTCGTCCTAGAGCCAGGGCTGGAAAATGTCATGATTTTTACCCGAGTAACACATCTTCATGCTTTTATGTTGAGTAAGCTTCTCTAAAACCAAATCTAGTCATATAAAAGCATGTTAAACCGACATAAAATTTGTGTGTTGCTTGGGTACCGAACTACGCTTGAAAATCTCATCGGGCGTGAAAACGATGATGGAGATTTTCTTTCGAATCTCATCGAATTTTTCGTCATGACAGCATGTGATAGTGTTTTGGACATCGCTATTACCAACACATTTATTGATATAATTGTAAGTTTCATAACAAAACTTAAAATAAAACGTCTGCTTTGTCGATTACATATTATTGCTTAGCTAATTTTAGGTTAACTATTTAGAAATATGTAAAACAAAATCGCGTGAGACAAAATCTCATGACTGCATGATGGTGTGAGAATGACAAGAAATCTCATGATAGTTCATTTCTTCTCGTGACAATGAGATTGCCTATTTTTTCATTGTCAAATGATGGCCGTGAGATTTACCAGCTCTGCCTAGAGCATTACGATTCTTTTTAAAACCATTTGTTCATAAAACGTAAGAAGCAAAGCGAAGTGGAGAACATGGTACGGCTTTAAGTGGGCGTGTCATGGACTTTCGGAAGTTCCGGAACATTCGTAAAATTTGATAATTCAGCAATTCGAAACCAAAAAGATGAAGTGGATTTTAGAATTCTCCAGTAATATCTGACTCAAAATTTTCAATTTGTAATTAGGGTGTTCCATTTTTTAAATAGGGTGATCCAAATAACGAAATTGAGAAAATATATGTTTATCAAAAAATTAGAGCTCTTGACTGATTTTAATTTTTTTATAGTTTATAATTTTAAGAACTCGTATTAATATATAAAAAAATCTTATTGATTTAAACAATCATAAAAGTGTTCAGTTTTTATTATTTTGGTGTCATGGTGGTGTCAGCGTTTGAAATGACAACAATAACTTAAATTTATCAGTTTAAAAATGCTTTTCAATAAGCCAGGATGCAATATCGCTTCTCTTTAAGGATCCCGGGAATTACATCAGCAATCGGTTTTCTAAGCAATCTATGTTTTTCCTTTGTAAAAATGGATGGTAAAGCTCGTGTAAATCTAGGTCGAAAATCTTCAGATGTCCCGCATACTCCGGGTGATCCGGAGGACCATGTAGTAACCAGTCGTCATCACAAATTGGTTACTACAGTCAATTTATTCAAACATTACCTGTAACTTGATTTGAAAATAAACACATAAATTTATCCACCTATCGTGAGATCTGACCGTTTTAACACTTTCCTGGGAGTACTAGGAATAAGAACCCGGATGTGAACATAATGGTCCTGGAAACCATTGCACTTATTTTAAAGTTGTCATGTTATTTGATGTGCCACATGATGGGTTTTGATCTAAATGTGAATTTTGAAACAGTAGCCGGAACATCAACCCGGATGAGACCAAATGTAGTCCTGGACCATAGGATTTATTTAGCAATTCTCATGTAATTTGAGGTGCCGCATATTAGGCCAAAATTGGCCGCTTCTCCGGGGGAATTTCCAGAACTAGTGAACCAATCCCAATAATTCAAAAGCAAAATATAGGGCTGTAGTACCTTTCATTTGGCAGTTGTTTCATTCAAATCGGTTCAGTAGTTGCTTGGAAAACTGAGAGAGAAGTTTCGTTACACACATTACACTACCTACACACACAGACATCCAGTGCATCGTGCTGAGTTTGTTTTATAAAAACTCGGTCTTCCAGGCTTTCGACCAGAAGTCGGTTTATCAAGATTTAAATATGTATACACTTCCTTGTAAGAAAGGGCAAGATCGTGGTAATCTAGTATGGGATTTATGTATTTACCAATTTCAAGGATTTCCCGGACATTCCAGGACTCTGGCCTCCCAGAACCGTATTTGCGTAAGTTTGCGCAAGCTGAAATACAGTTTTTTGGAAAGTTGGTAAAAAATTTTTTTAAATAAGCCCATTGTGGGGTGTGCACATGTGTGCTCACATTTGAAAACTGGGTTGAAGTTTTTTTACTGATTGTCCATACATTTTAAAGGGCGAACACGAAATTATTGCGACATATTCAACAGGGCATAACTTTTTTCCATTGGGTAAAAATCAATCAAATTTTGCACACTTTCTAATTGATGTGTATTGTTTACATGCTGTCAAACTCGAAGTCGTGTTTTTCGATTCAACGAAAATGGAGGTGAACCAACGCGAGTCGAGAGAACAAATTCTTTCCAAACACCTGGAATTTCCTGACCTGTCGCACCGGCAGTTGGGAAAAATGTGCACCATTCAACCGTCTCCAGAGTGTTGAAGCGGTTTCAGGAGCGGTTGACGTTGGACCACGGCATAGTGGAGAAAACCGGGACCAGAGAACAAAAGACGGAGGGAAGGTGAAGCGGATGATTAAAGCAAATCCCAACGTCTCAAGCCGTGATTTGGCTAAAAAGATCGGCATGTCGCAGAGCTACGTCCAGAATGCAAAGAAGAGAGCTGGACTACATACATACAAGGTACAGAACTTCCCAAACCGCGATGAGCGGCAACAATCGACGGCTAAAACTCGGGCATGGAAGCTCTACGAGAAGATGGTGACAAAATATGGCTGCTGTGTGATGGACGACGAAACGTATTATTAAAAGCCGATTTTAACTGAATGTATTCCATTGTGCCATCTGCTCTTGCGGACTGAAGTGAGCCTTTCGTGACAAAGGGCACAGTAAATGGCGAGATCTACAAATCTGAGTGCCTCGAATGCGCCTTCTGCCGTTCTTGCAGCAGCACGACGAAGCTCCGCTATTTTGGCCAGATTTGGCATCATGCCACTATTCTAAAAGTGTCCTGGAGTGGTATGAGGCCAATTCTGTCCATTTTGTTCCAAAGGACATGAATCCGCCAAACTGTCCGGAGCTGCGCCCGGTAGAGCAGTACTGGGCAATGATGAAGCAGGAACTTCGGAAGAGCAAGAAGACAGTCAAAGACAAGGAGGACATGTTAAGAAAATGACAAAAAAAACTGAGAAACTGGTACCGGATGACCCTGTAAAGACTTTGATGGAGGGCATCAAGCGAAAATGCGTTCAATTTACACTCAAGGCTCCATCGATTAACTTTTCTTTTGATGTTTGAAGTCAATATATGTGTAAAACTACCCGAAATATTTTGGTTTGATTCTAAACATTAAAAGAAAGTTGGCATGACATTTTCGGTGTCGCAATAATTTCGTGTTCGCCCTTTACGTGAATTAACGCCACCTCCTTGATGAGAATCATTACGCTTCTTGATGGTGGTGCTAAAGACTGTATTCGATGAAATTTGGATACACGCAATTGTTCGTAACTTTTTAGCGTGTGGGTAAAATTATTGAAATTACTGAACTAAATGTACTTCATTGTGTTGTGTCAATTGTGTAATGAGTTTCGTGAAAATCGGTCAGTGATTTCAGTAATGGCTTCGAATGAAGAAATAGTGCGCCAACAAATTTTGGGCACTCACTTCGAAAGCCAAACGCTTCTCATCGCCACCTCTAAGTTGGCCGTTCCGGAGAGTGTACGGAATAAGAAACTGTTGAAAATCGCCAAAAAATTCCTTGTCTGGCAAGCAATCTGCGGATGTGGCAAAATGAGTCAGCCCTTCATCACCTCTGGGACCGTCAACGGACAAATCTACAAGGACGAATGCCTCCAAAAACGACTTCTGCCCTTCTTGTGATCTCACAATGGCCCGACACTGTTTTGGCCGGATTTGGCATCTTGCCACTATGCCTGACCCGTCTTAGACTGGTACAAAGATAATAATGTAGTTTTTGTACCAAAATACGTCAATCCTCCAAACACTCCGAAACTTCGCCCAATTGAAAAATTTTGGGAAATCATGAAGGCAAAGCTCGTTAAAACTCCAAAACTGATAGAAAATGAACTTGAACTAAAGAAAGTGTGGTTAAAAGTAAGTAAGCAAGTCGGTCCTATCATTGCCCAAAATTTGATGAAAGAAAGGCAAAGATGGTTGGGAGAAGAGGTTCAATAAACCAATGATGTCAAAACTTAACCATTTGGTAGTACTTTATTTCCAGAAAGTTTGAAAAAAATCGGGCACAAGGAAATTTTTTTAAGACCTATATTGTGAGTCCAAATTTCATCGAATACAGTCTTTATTTAGTGTAGGGTGTAGGGCTTAGAATTACGACAAATTGACGTTTGTATTTGTCTTCAAATGCAGATATTGTTTTGAAACAGTATCTGAATATGCACACTCACCAACGTCGGGGATGAATACAATATTCTCTGGATCAAAACTGTGTGCCACAACCGAGCCTCTGCTGAACCAAAACAATTGGTTTATGAAGGGTGATACGGTCAAAATTTGGTCAAGGGAACGCGTGTAAATCGGTGAAATCGTTTATTTAAAAAATCAAATTAAATTTCTTTTTCAAGTTCAATTAGTATAAAATTAAGGAAAAATATTCAGTTAGGCTTCCGCTTTTCCAAATCCGAATTGCCGGGCCTTACGCTTGACCCCTGCCATCAGATTTTGTACAGCCACCTTGTCCACCTTCTTCGCCGCAGAAAGCCAGTTTGCCTTGAACTGCTGCTCGTCCTTAGCAGTTTTTTGGTCTTCTTTAGGTTCCGCTTGACAATAGCCCAGTATTTCTCAATTGGGCGGAGCTCTGGCGTGTTGGGAGGGTTCTTGTCCTTGGGAACCACCTGCACGTTGTTGGCGGCGTACCACTCCATGGCCTTTTTACCGTAATGGCAAGATGCCAAATCCGGCCAAAACAGTACGGAACAACCGTGTTTCTTCAGGAAAGGCAGCAGACGTTTATTCAAACACTCTTTCACGTAAATTTCTTGGTTGACAGTCCCGGAAGCTATGAAAATGCTGCTTTTCAAGCCACAGGTACAGATGGCTTGCCAAACCAGATATTTCTTTGCGAACTTTTACAGTTTCGTGTGCTTGAAAATATCTGCTACCTTTCCCCTTCCTTTTGCCGTATAAAACTCCTGTCCCGGAAGCTGCTTGTAGTCGGCTTTGACGAAGGTTTCGTCGTCCATTACCACGCAGTCAAACTTCGTCAGCATCGTCGTGTACAGCCTCCGGGATCGCGCTTTGGCCGTCGTATTTTGTTTATCATCGCGATTTGGAGTCACTACCTTCTTGTAAGTCGATAGTCCGGCTCGTTTTTTGGCTCGATGCACGGTTGTAGACGATACACCCAGCTTATTTGCGGCATCTCGGAGAGATAGGTTAGGGTTTCGCTTGAAACTACCGGCAACTCTCTTTGTCGTCTCAGCGGCTTCCGGTTTTCGATTTCCCCGATCCAGACTTCATGGCTGTCGACAAACGTTCCCCAAACACTTTAATTACATTCGTAACGGTTGATTTGGCAACTTTTAGCGATTTTGCCAACTTTGCGTGCGAGTAGCTCGGATTTTCGCGATGCGCGAGCAAAATTTTGATACGCTGCTCTTCTTGCTTGGACGGCATTTTGACAACTGAAGAGTGAATTCCAAAATCAAAATAGGAGCAACATTCTACACAAACACCTTCAAAATGAGGGGTGTTCAGGTTTTTTAAATGCAAAATTGAAAGAAATACGCCAAGTTGATATTGACCAAATTTTGACCGTATCGCCCTTTATTCAATTTTTAAAGTAACAAAAATATCATAAATCTTGAAATATTGATGTTGTAGAAAATGGGACAGTGCTTTAGGATGGGAGAGAGTGCGGTCAGTAAGAACCTGTTACTTTAAAAAAAAAGTATAATTAAGGAATCGAAATGTGCTTGAAATTTTGTTGGAAATAAACCTTATGACCTAGATTAAGTGTTGCACAAAATTTTAACGTTGAGAGAAACAGTCGGGAACTTTGAATAAAGCACCATCCTTTGCGAAAAAAAATCAATCAATTTTTTATCAACCAGTAATTTTGATTCAAGGCCTGTAAGGAAATTTGAAAATAAGATCTTCTCTCTTTTTTGAGGTATGAAAAAATTTATGATTTTTTTTTTACAATTTTGCTAACAGTGATTTAATAAAAAAAAATCGCGAACTGATCGGCTTAGAAAAGCATTCTTGTGGTGGAAAGTGCTTTAAGTTATCTCAGCAAGCTGAAAAATTCTGCAGTGGAAAAATGTTTACACCAAAGTTTCTAGGGCGGAGGAAAAACGGAAAATAACATCGTCTATACCAAAATTGCCCACAAAATAGAAATATTGATTTTTTGAAACCCATGTGGAATTTTAGTTGAATTTTAGTGGAATTTCCCAGACTGTTCAATGTAAATCTCGAAAATCTTCGATGTATTTCAAAAATAAAAAACTCACCGCCTTCAAATTTGTATGGTTCTAAAAATGAAATTTTGCAATAAAAAAATATTCATTATGTTGGAGTATTCATGATTCCATTTCTTTTTGACATTCTGATCATATATTCTTTTTCGGACTTATGAGTTATTTCAAGCTTTTTCAGAACTCTTTTCTTCGAGTCATTATGTTTTGCGCATATTCTCTACAAGGAAAAGTATGTTTATTTCCTTATAATTTTCCATATCTCGAGAATAAACATCCAACATCAATATATCAAAATTTTCATTAGCAATAAAGTTAGTTTGAATTTTTTCGGGATACAAACGGTGTTTTTCTGGTTGCTCCGAACAATTTTCCTTAACTGTGAAATAATGTTGTGTGAAATATATTTCCAGACTTTTTTTTTCTATTGATAAGAAAATTTCAAGCCCTTTTTACTACTCATCTTGTGTTTAACAACGTTTGCAATGCAAACATAGATTATACACCTGAGCTGAACTGCGATCAGTCAATGGTGTGTAAACCAGGTTTTGCCCGATCATGGGGTAATTTTTGCTCAAGAATGTGTTACTTATGCACAAAAATGAGGAAAAAAACCGGTTTCCACTTCATAACCGTGGTTATCTCATAGATGTGTAAGTGCATTTTAGAGTGCGGTTCATGAGTTATGAATTTTTAAAGTTGGCACGCATGACGTTATTCGACGAGGTCCCTCGTTTTTTCGCAACATTCCGAACGGAAGTCGCTGGTTTTCGCTTGTAGGTATCCGTGATCTTTTTATCGATATCCAGACTAACAGGACAGGATTTCCGACCACTTTTCGACGCATCTTCAAACGTACACTGTTCTCTATATTTTCTCAAGGAGAGTCCGCTCACAGTGCACCATTTGTGCAGGATACTTTTTCGTTGTTCCGGAGTAATACCGCGCATTTTGATAGGTAACAAAACTGAGCAACTGTGCAAACAAAAGGACGCAGCCAAAACATGTTGAAATATTTCATTATATTCAAAGTGACCGTTAAAATAAAGTGTGCTTATACTTTCTGGAACAGTCGTTAACATCACGCCGAGGAAAATCGCCCGAGCGATTCACACCTATGGAAAGTTCAATTTAATGCTGCTAATTCGATGCCAAGAGAGCGGTCATCAATTGTTCGATGGTTCGATACACTAGAGTTCTTCCATCAGAGATTGTAAAAACCACAGAACATTTAACACAATTGAGCATTTCGGGTTGGGAGAGCAGAAACAATGGGGAAAATAAAAATCCCATCGGAACGATTGATGAGCCTTGGCGGAAGCTCAGGAAGGGTGTAATCTAGGCAAGGCAAGTTCATCCGTCTGTGCCGCCGTCGTGGCTATGATCGATCAATGAGGTGAACACAGGCATGCCGGGCAGAATAAAGGCCTGCTAATGAGACGTGAAAACGGGAAAATCTACCGCGATTCTAGCTAAACAACGGCGCCCCAGCGGTTTGTCGGGCTGGGGTAGGGTCGGCGCCGAACAGAGGCTACTTGTGGGTAATAACTCATAAACATCAAGCGAGTTTAGCAACTGACTGCTGATGGCTTTGGCAAGTGGGAGCCTTTCCGGTTAGGTCTCGATTCAGAGCGTGGGCGTTTGGGCTGATGTTTTGCCACGTTCTGGCCGCCGTTCCTGAGTCGAAAGTTATATTTTCCATTACAAATTGAGCATGAATCAAACAATTGTGGAGTGGAGTTTCCAGCGGCCTATCGAAAAGTGGATGGAAATTTCATTTGTCGGTTTTATTTTCTGACTGTTCTGCGAACTGTTGGGATTTTTTTCCTCCCTTTCATTGTAAGTAGATGAAGAGGATGGATTTTTTTGATTCTTATTGTTATCGACTGCTGGGTCTGGGGTTGTGGAATATGAATAAGCTCGAATAATAGTATGTAAATGACTCGGAAAGGAGGAAGCATATACCATTCTCCCCGGTTTATGCTCTGGCTGTCGGCGGTGAACAATGGCCTTTTCTGGTTCGCACAGTCCCTGAATTTCCTTCATCCAGTTGGATTTCTCAGACTCGGCATTTTTTTTTTCATCCTCTTCCCGAGGGCGTTGTCCGTCACAAGAGAGGCAAGCACACTACAATCGCCACCAAAGGATGTGGATTCGTTCGTCCTTTCTGGGAAAGAACCCGGATCAAGGGAACTGGTTTCCGTCATGCAGTGGTTCCCACCGACACGAGAACCATGAAATCGAAATTAATGTCTTCCCGGTGTGTGTGTGTGTGTGTGTGCTATTTTTGGACAACGAACTTCAAACACGCCTTCGGAAACGGAGCCCTCACTTCATCGCTCGCACAGCCGTGGTTGATCCACCCATCAACATAATCAACATTGTAGAAGTAACGCAGTTTCCCGGCAGGCACATCTTCAAAGCGTTATTTTTCTTTCCCACAATACTTCCCTTTGTCCCTGGGAGAATTCCGTACGGTTCACTGACGGAACACAATTGGCCACATGGGGAAGGATGTTGTTTTGTCGACACTACTTTGTACATCGATTCCACTCCAAGGGAGTTCAAAATCGGAATCGGAGCTTGAAGAAAAGCCTTGGCAAATGGGTGCTGTGCCGTTTACGCTCTGCGAAATGTAAGCAGATAATCGGATATATCTCTGCTTGAATTCACAGCTAGAAGTTGTGTTTGATTGCGTACAAGTGAGTTGGAAGCATATAAGGAATGTATCGGGAATAAACTGCCCACATGCATTTGCACACGTTTGTGTGATGGTTTTATTGTACTCATCACAGGATGCTGTGCCTTTGATTATCATCTTTGTTTGTTTACTTTTTTGATCGCTTTTGTTCATTTCAATGTCGCGCATTGAAAATTAAATGAAAATTTGCTTCTGGACACACAGTTAATTACAAACCATGTAAAAATATGACTAAGCAATTTTGAATTCATCACGGTAGTGAAAAATCCATCATATATACTACTCTGTGGATGAAAACTAGTATCTTTCAACTCGAATTGGACCAGAAAACAGTATATTTAATCAAGTACAACAATCAAGGACGATACATGATATGTATGTATGTAAAGTAGCCACCATCCCTTCCAAGACCACATGTGAGCTTGACGAGCAAGCAGCATGATATTGTTTGTGACCAGCTTAACACTGTGGCTGAAATAAACAACTTGGAAAGGTTTAATTTACTGCTTGTGCTTTCTTCCGCGTCCCATCTTTAATATACATGCTTGTCATCGTCAGTCTTAACTAACACTTTTCTGCGGATGTGTGCTTCATTTCGAACCGTCAGTTATTGAACATTGATTGTTGTAGATAATTGAGAACGATTCAGTATAATTATAAACCGCATATTGTGAAAAATAATAAACTGAGGCGTGGAGTAATAATAAGATCGGATCATAAATGAACGATTCTCACGAAGCTAGCTGGAGCATCTCCAGAGACTTGCTGAAGCTTCTCAAGAAACTTTCTGTAGTTTCTCCAGAGTATTTCTGAATCTTCTTCACAAACATGCTGAAGCTTCGCCAAAACCTTCCTGGAGCATCTCCTAAAATTTGATAAAGCTTCTCCAGAAGATTACTGAAAATTCTCCAATAGCTAGCTGAAGCTTCCAGAAGCTTGCCGAAGCTTCCTTAGAAGCTTGCCGAATTCTCCAAAATTTGGCTGAAATTACTCCAGAACCTTGCCTGACCTTCTCTTAAAGCTTCTCCAAAACTCTG
Organism: Aedes japonicus; assembly: GCA_034211315.2. NCBI lineage: Eukaryota > Metazoa > Arthropoda > Insecta > Diptera > Culicidae > Aedes > Aedes japonicus. The sequence continues at coordinate 31,307 of JASCZW010003155.1, read as the reverse complement.
CTGCTGCTTTTCTAGAAGCTTGTTGAAACATCTTCAGCAGATTGCTGTAGCTTTTCTAGAATCTTGTCGAAGGTGCTTCTTAAGTTTGTTCAAGCTTCTCCATCAGCTTTCTGAAACTTTTTGAAGATTCCTAAGGAACTTCCAGAAGCTTTTTTAGTAGTTCTATAAAGCTTTTTCATAACCTTCCTGACACCATTCCAGAAGCTTGCATAAGATTTTCAAGGTGCTTGTTTAAAATTCTCGAGAAGCTTGCTGAAGTTAGTCCATGAGCTTGCTAAATTTATTCCAACAATTATCTATAGCTAATCCAGATGCATACTGAAATGTCTCCAGAAGTTTTAATTCGCTTCTTCATAAGCTACTGAAGTTTACTAAAAAGCATGCTGGAGCTACTGTAGAAGCTTGATTATTCAGAAGTTTGCTTCAAAATAATAATATCATCATTTAATATCATCCAAAAGCTTGCTGAGTCTTCTCCATAAGCTTGCTGAAGCTTTTTCAAAAACTTGCTGAAGCGTTTTCAGAAGCTTATTGAACATTTTTGAAAACTTTGCTCTCTCCAGAAGCATTCTAAGGCTTCTTCAGAAGCTATCTGATGCTTACCCAGAAGCTTGCCGAAGATTTTCTAGATTCTCCCATGCTTGCTGAAGCTAACCCAGAAGCTTTCTGAAACTAATCCAGGAGCTTACTGAAGCTTGTCTAGAAGCTTGTTGCATGAAACTTCTTCAAATTATTGCTAAAACTTCTTTAGAATCTTGCTGAAGCTTCAACAGAAGCCTGCTAAAGCTTATCCAGAAGCTTTCTCAAGCTTCCCATTCAGCTTTTCAAAGCTTCTTCAGAACTTTTCCTAGAGGCTTGTTGAAGCTTCCCAAAAGCTTGCTGAAGCTTCTCGTAAAGTTTGCTGAAGATTAATCACAAGCTTGCTGAAACATCTCCAGAAGATTTATGTAGCTTCTACAAAAACTTGCTGAATATTATCCAAAAGCTTATGGAAGCTTCTCAAAAAGATTCCAGAAGCTTCTTCAGTAGTTTGAGGAAAGTTCTTCAGTTGTTAGCAGAAGGTACTGCATACGCTTCCTTAAGCTTCTGCAGATGTTTGCTGAACAATTTCCAAATTCTTCAGAAACTTGCTGAAGCTTCTGCAGAAGCTTGCTGAAGCTATTCGTAAAGTTTGCTGAAGTTTCTTCAGAAACTTGCTGAAATTTGTCCGAAAACTTGCTTAAGCTGCTTCAGAAGCTTACTAAGACTTCTTCAGAATCATGCTGAAGTTACTCTAGAGACTTGTTGAAGCTTCTCCAAAGCTTGCTGCAGCTTCTTCAGAAGTTTGTGGAAATTTCTCCAGAAGCTAGATGAAGCTTCTCCAGCGGCTTGTTGAAGCTTTCCTTGGGGCAAACGGAAGCCTCTCCTGTTCTTCTCCTGTTGCATATTCTCCAGAAGCTTGCTGGATCTTTTCCAGAAGCTAGATGAGTCTTCTCTTAATGCTATGTGAAGCTTCTCCAGAAAATTACTGAAACTTCTCCAGAAGCCTGCTGAAGCATCCCCAGAAGGCTCTTCAGAGCCCTGCTTAAACTTCTCCAGAAGCTCATTGAAGCTTCTTCAGAAGCTTATTGAAGCTTCTCCAGACGCTTGCTGAAGCTTCTCCAGAAGCTCTTTCGGAGCCCTGCTGATGCTTCTCCACAAGATTGATTAAATTTCCCCAGGAACATGTTCAAACTCCTCCAAAAGCTTGCTGAAGCTTTTCCTAAAGTTTGCTGAAGGTTCCCTAGAAGTTAACTTATGCATATCCAAAAACTTGCATAAATATGTTTCTAAGCTTGATGGGGATTTTCCAAAAGATTGCTGAAGCATCCCTTTAAGCATGCGAAAGCTTCTCGAATCTCTTCCATAGGCTTGCTGGATCTTTTCCATAAGCTTGCAGAAGCTTCTTCAGAAACATGCTGAAAACTTTCCAAAAATGTTGTTTCGGCAAAAGCTTACTGAAGTTTCCCCAAAAGCTTTCTGATGCTTCTCCGGTTTTTCCAGATTCCCCAAAAGCTTGTTGAAGCAAATCCAGACGCCTGTTGAAGCTTCCACAGAGCTTATTGAAGTTTCTTCAAATAATTTCTTAAAAGTTTCCAAAGGGTTGCTTAAGCATCAACAGAAGCCTGCTAAAACTTATCCAGAAGCTCACTGAAGCTTCCCATTGGGCTTATTAAAGCTTTTTCAGAAGTTTGCCGATACTTCTCCAGCAGCTTTCTGAAGCTACTCCGGCAGCTTGATTAGGCTACTCTAGAAGATTGCTGAGCTTTCCTAGAGGCATGCTAAAGTTTCTTTAGAATCCTGCAGAACATTCTTCAGAAGCTTAATGAAGCTTCTGCAGAAGCTTGCTGAAGCTTCTCCAGAAGCTTACTGAAGCTTCCTCAGAAGCTTGGTAAAGCAGCTTCAGAAGTTTGCTGAAGATTATCCAGAAACTTGCTAAAGCTTCATCAGAACCGTGCTGAAACTTTTCCAGAAACTTGTTGGAGCTTGATCTCCTAAAAGTAGCTGAAGCTTGTTGAAGGTAAATCATAAGCTAGCAAAAGCTTCTTCAGAAGTTTGCTGACATTTCTCCAGAAGTTATATGGAGCATATCAAAAAGGTTAAAGATTTTATTCTTCAAGCTTGTTGAAGCTTCTCAAGAAGCCTGACAAAGTTTTTCCAGAAGCTTGCTGAAGCTTTCCTTGAGGTACGCGTAAGCTTCTCCTGGAACTTGTTTAATATTCTCCAGAAGCTTGCTGAATCCTTCTCCCACCTTGCAGATGTTGTTCCAGAACCCTGTTTGAGGTTTTCCAGCAGCTTGCTGAAGCTTCACCTAAAAAATTCTGAAGCTTCTCTAGAAATTCAATGATTCTCCAAAATATTGAGGAAACATCTCCAGTTTACGGAAGCTTCTACATTAGCAGAAGCTTGCTGTAACCTCTCCAGTAGCCTGCTGAAACGTCTCAAAAACATGCTGAAGATTTTATAGAAGTGTGCTGAAACTTCTCCAGAAGCCTATTGAAGCTTATTATATTGATAAAGCTTCTTGTAGCTTGGTGAAGCGTTTAGAGATGCTTTGTAAGGTGATAAAAAAAGCTGCCTGAAGTTGTCAAATTTGTCAAAGCTTTCTAAAGCTAGCTGAGCTGTCCAGATACTTGATTATAGTTTGTTACCTTTGAAACTACTTCAAAAGCTTGCTGAACATTTTTAATGAGTTTGATTTCTTCAGAAGCTTACTGAAGCTTCTTCAGAAGCTTTTTGATGCTTCTCCAGAAACTTTCTGAAAATTTTCCAGAGTCTCCAGAAGCTTGTTGAGTGAAATTACATCAAATAACTGGTCAAACTTCCCCAAAGACTTGCTGTAGCTTCCACAGAAGCTTGCTAAAGCTTATTCATATGATTGCTGAAGCTTCCCATTTGGCTTATTAAAGCTTTTCCAGGAACTTGCTGATTCTTCTTCAAAAGCATGCCGGAACTACTTCAAAAGCTTGCTGAAGATTTCCCAGAAGCTTGCTGATCCTTTCTAAGCGGCTTGTTTAAGCTTCTTCAGAACCCTGCTGAAGCTTTTCCAGAAGCTTGTGTAAGTTTCTCCAAAAGCTTGTTAAAGCTTCTTTTAAAGTTATCTGAAGCTTATTGAAATTCATTCAATAGCTTGCAAAAGCTTCTCCAGAAGTTTGCTGAAGTTTCTTCAGAAGCTAGATGAAGCATTTCAACAAGCTTGTTGAAATTTTTCTTCAAGCTTTCTGAAGCTTCTCCAGAAGCCTGATAAAGCTTTTTAAGAAGTTTGCTGAAGCTGCTTCCCTTGAGGCATACAGAAACTACTTCTGAAGCTTATTGGAGCTTCTCCAGAATACTGCAGAAGCTTCCCAGAAGTTTGCTAAAGTTTTTTCAGAAGCTTTCCAAGAAGCCTGCTGAAACTTTGCCAGAAACGTTTTGAAGCTTTTCCAGAAGCTTGCTGAAACTTCTTGTAAAGTTTGCTGAATCTTCTCTAGAAGATTATTGAAGTTTTTCCAGAAATTTAATGAAGCTTCTTCAGAATATATCGGAAACATCTCCAGTATCTACATCTTCATTAGCAAAACATCTTCAGAAGCCTGCTGAAGCTTCTCAAAAACCATGCTGAGTATTTTATTTTATCTGAACTTGCTGATAGCTTGTTAAACTTTTCTGAAAAGTCTCCAAAAGCTTGCTTGAGCGTCTCCAGATGTTTGTTAAAGCTTTTTGCTTTCTGAAGCTACACCAGAAGTTTGCTGAAGTTATTTCAGAAGCGAACTGATGTCTTATGCTTATCCAGAACCTAAGTGAAACTGTTCCAGAAGCTTATTGAAGCTTTTTCAGAAGCTTGCTGAAGCTACTTCAGAAGTTTGCTGAAGAATCTTCAGACACTTGTTTTCCAGAAAGCTGCTTAAACTTTTCAGGAACTTGTTGAATTTTCTTCAGAAGCTTGCTGAAGCTTCTCCAGAATCTTACGGAATCTTCTCGAGAAGATTGTTGCAGTTTAGCAGCATTTTTCGGAAACTTCTCCAGAAGCTTACTATAACTTGCTGAAGCTAATCCTAAAGTTTGTTGAAGTTTCTCCAACAGCTAGCTGAAGCGTACCAAAATTTTCAGAAAATTTTCTGGAAGTTTGCTTTCCTGAGAAGCTTACTGCAGCTCCCCCAGAAGCTTTCTAATTTTTATTCAGAAGCTTGTTGAAGATCTTACAGATTCTCCAGAAGCTTGCTTAAACTTGCTAATAGCTTGAAAAACCCTTCTGCCCCTAGAGCTTCTCCAGGAGCATGCTAAAGCTTCACCAAAAGCTTCAGAAAGCAGCTCCAAAAGCTTTCTGAACCTAATCCAGAAGCTTGCTGAAGCTTTTCCAAAAGCTTGTTGGATGCAGCTTCTCTAAGTAATTGCATTAACTTCCGTAGCTCGATGTAGCTTTAACAGAAAACTGCTTAAGGTGATGCAGAACCATACTGAAACTATTCATGAAGTTTATTAAAGCTTCTTCAGTAGCTATCCAAGGCATCTTAAGCTGTTTACTAAAGCTTCTCCGGAAGCTTGATTAAGGTACTCTAGAAGCTTGCTGAAGCTCCATCAGAAGCATACTGAAGCTTCTTCAGAAGCATGCTGGAACTACTTCAGAAGCTTTCTGAAGATGATCCAGAAGCTTGCTAAACTTTTCCTAAAAGCTTTCTGAAGCTTCTTCAGAACCTTGCTGATGCTTTTTCAGAAGCTTCTTGAAGCTTTTCCAAAAGCTTGCTGAAGCTTCTCCTAAAGTTTTCGGAATCTTATTGAAGCTTATTCACAAGCTTGCTTTAGCTTCTCCAGAAGTTTGCTGAAGTTGCTAGATGAAGCATTTCAATAAGTTTGTTGAAATTTCTCTTTAGGTTTGCTGAATCTTCTCCAGAAGCTTGATGAAGCTTTTCAAGAAGCTTGCTAAAGCTTCTTCCCTTGAGGCATGCGGAAGCTTCATCTAAAGCTTGCTGGATCTTCTCCAGAACCTTGATGAGTCTTCTCCAAAAGCTAGCTGAAGCTTCTCCAAAAGCTTCAGAACATCTACAAAAGCTTCTCCAGAATCTGCTGAAGCTTCCCAGAAGTTCTTTAAACTCCTTAAGTTCGATGAAGTTTATTAAGAAGTTTACTGAAGCTTTTCCAGAAATTCAATGAAACTTCTCCAGAATAATGCGAGAATATCTCCAGCATCTAAATCTTCATCAGCAGAACATCTTTAGAAGCCTGCTGAAGCATTTCAAAAACCATGCTGAAGAGTTTTCAGAAGTATGGTAGAACTTCTCCAACTCTTATTGAAGGTTCTTCTCTACAGCTTGCTCAAGTTTCTGGTGCAGCTTGTTGAAGTGTTGAGAAAGGCTTGCTTAAGCTTTTAGAGAAGCTAACAGAAGCTTCTCATGGTTGCTAGAACTTCTCCAAAAGCCTACTGAAGTTTCTTCAAAAACTTGCTGAGGCTTCTCTGGCAGCTTGCTTAAGCTTTTCTGAAAGCTTGCTGAAACGTTTCGAGAAGCTTGCTGAAGCTACTTCAGAAGCTCTCTGAAGCTATCCAAAAGCTTACTGAAGGTTTTCCAGAAGCCTGTAGAAGCTTCTTCAGAAACTTTCAGTAGCTTCTCCATAAGCTTTCTGAAGCTTTTCCTGTAGCTTGCTGTAGTTTTCTTAAAACTTGCTGAAGTCCACCCAGAATTTTGCTGAAATTTCTGCAGCAACCTCCTTAAGCTTTTCTTGAGGTTTGTTAAAGCTTATCCAGAAGCTGACGCTTCTCCAGAAGCTTGCTGAATTTTCTTCAGAAGCTTTCTAAAACTTCTTGAGAAGCCTGCCTAAACTTTTCCAGAAGCTTGCTTAAACTTCTTCTCAAGCTTGTTGAAGCTTTCCCAGAAGTTTTCTGAAGTTGGTCTTAGAAAATTTACTGCGGTTTCTTAAGAAGTTTACCGAAGCTTCTGCTGAAGTTTTTCTACCGCTTGATGAAGTTTCTCCAGAAAATTTCTGAAACTTACCTTGAGAATCTTATCATCAGACTTTGCGGTTTTGCATAGTGATGACAACAAAGACAATTTCTGGACAATTAGTATAGCTGGTGATTTCTGACCTCTTTTTAATTGTTCTTCATAACTATTCACAATTATTTTAAAAGAAATATTCCATTGATTGCAGCCAGCCAATGGGAATGAGTCCAACAATATCTTCTCACCTAAAATAAATATTTCGAAAAATTACTGTTTCACATAACTTGTTTTCAATAAAACAATAACGGTTTTAAAACTGGTCCGTTACTTTCATAAATAACTCATTTGTAATGATTACAGTTTTCGTGTTAATCGTTCATTTATCTACTAAAACAGTTTTAAACCCCAAATTCAATATTCTACTCAATCCCGGCTATGCCTCTTTAAACGAGGCATTAATCAACTTACTAACTGATTGATCTTCCCAACTTCAAAAAGTTTTAGTTCTGAAATCTCATCTGGACAAGAAATCACTTCAATCACTTCCTTCCCAAGATCATTTCCGAGTAAAAATCAACTTGCCAACCGAACGTTTAGCCATCACAATTCCTCGAACTTGATTTGTATGCTCTCCTGATCAATTATCCCAAACAAAGTGCTGACTACCATAAGGCAAATCATTCAATTATGCCTAACGTAAGTCAATGATGTTGCAATATTTGCCGAGTTAGGCTTCCGACCATGATTTGACGATCTAATAAATTATCCCATTCGGAAGAACCGACTCGAGCCTCCTTGGGGGGGGGGGGATGGAGGAAGCAAAATCAACTTGGCAAATTTCACACATCGTCGCACTTAATTTTGCTTGAATTGCTACGAACACACAATTCCTTCCATTCCGTATGCCAACTTCGGAGGGGCAAACTTCTGGCTACAATCTGGCCGATTTCGTAAATTTCCCTGAAGCAATACCTGCCGCAATTCATGCCGGGAAGTTTGTCCTCAACCCCAGCATCGGTAATATCCTCACATTATTGGCTTCGGCTTCCCTCCGGACAAACTTCTCGCCACTCGACGGCAGCAGTGGTCCCTCGGCAGAGATAACCGTCGTCGGTACAACCATCAGGAGGAAACAACAACAACCACACTTTGTTAATTATTTCTCCAAGCCAAGTTAATCTCGACTATCCATCGGAGTCTGCTGTCATTGTCGGTATGTGTTTGTGTGTGTGAAAGAGAGGGAGCAACTTCAAAGGACCTCCTTCGGTTGTTTTCGCTGCCCCAGTTCTGGGCATGGAGTCTCGTCGTTTGAAATGAAATTATGTCCTCTAATGGCTCTCAATCCCTTGTCCGGACGGCAACAACGACTATGATGGTGAGAAAACTTGTCGATATGAGCTGAACAGCTTTTACGATGCATAATGTCCTGTTTCTTCGCCTCCGTGAGGACCTCCGGGTGGAAAAGTCAAACGAAAAACTTGTGCCTGATTTAATTACAGCACTACTTACTTCACTGTCGGAGCCCTTTCAGGGTTCCAGAAAAAAAAAATGAATAGAAGCAAAAAGGTTGAGGCAAGAGGACGAGACATTAGCATCATCAGTGGCTCCATTTGAGTCCGCACGCCAGCGCATGTGGTGTCTTGTTTTTTTTTTTGCTATCCTTGTGCTAATGGGTAAGCTTTGCGGAGGATGGATTTTCTGGAAAAGCTGAGCCCAATGCAGAAGGGAAAAAACAAATTCCATTGCGTAGGAGGAGGAGCGTATGGTTTCTTGGTAGGATTTGAGTCGGAAAAAATGGGCAAAACGTATGGTTCAGCTTTGTCGGAAGAACTACGATTGCCTCTCGTTACGGGAAATGGCCAGCTGTTAGCTTTGCTGTGAATATCCGGAAATCTTGTTTCCTTTTGTTCACGCAGGGAAAAAATCAATTCCGTTGCATTTGTATTCCGTCGTCACACCACATACACATTGGAGTCGAGTTCCGCATTTTACAATTCATTACAGAAGATGAATGTTTCACCACGGCCGGCATTCGATCCAGTACTCCGCATTGGCAGTTTCGAGTCCCAGTAAGATGGATGTGAGAGGGATGCTGCGACTGACGACTGCGGCCATTCCGCCTCTGCTGTTGAATGCAAATTTTGCACTTTTCACTGACGTGTCAAAGTCCTTCACTCGGTCAAGAGGCGGTCGTTGGTGTGAGCATGAATGATATATAAATATTTGTGTGATGTCCAATAGTCGACTCACGAAAGGCACTGGCTCGGTTAAGCGAGGGGACCTTCAATGGAGTTGGTTCTCGTGTCGAATACCGACATGAGTTGTTTTTAATTAATTTTGAACTGGAGTTGTTTCCAACATGAAATGGATTGTTATGCTTTTGAAATCATCTCAACTATATGAAATTTCAACCAAATTTCGATTAATTTCCTCTAAGTTTTAATTCCGTGTGTCAAAATATGATCTGGGCAGATGTGACCGTTGAAGTAAAACTAATCAACCACATCAGCCATGTCATGGCTAGTTAAAAGCTGATTAATTCCTGATCTCCGTAATTGACGGTTGGTTTCGGTTGAACTTGTCTGCAATCAGCTTTCCAAAAACAAAAATTATCTACGGCTTAACATGATTTCATCACGTAAATTCAGACCCTCGTCTAGATAAGCCAAACCCTTATTTACTATTCCATCCTCAATTAACCTTTTCGTTTCAAAGCGTTCTCGTTCAAAAACAAAATTCGATGAGAGAAATCAAGAATCAAGAAAAACACACATTTTTAAACACCATCCTCTTCAATATGGAAGTATGATTTTCCACAATTATTTGGTGTAGAAAATAATTGACTTGAAAGATTGGATTTGGATTGGATTTACGATTTGGATTGTTCGATTGGATTATCGATTGGATTTTCGATTGAGATTATTCGATTGGTTTGGATTTGGATTTGAATTGGATTTGGATTGATATTGTTGATTAGGGATTTGCGATTGGATTTGTCGATTTGAGATTTCGATTGGATTTTGATTGGATTTATGATTGGATGGATTTGATTGATTTGAATTTGGATTTGGATTTGGAGTTTGATAGATTTGAATTGGTTCTATATTGGATTTGATATAGATTGGATTTCGATTTGATATTCGATGTGATTTCAATGGGATTTCAATTGAATTTCGATTGGATTTCGATAAGATTTCAGTTGTACTGTGATGAGATTTAGATTTGATTTCGATTGGATTTCGATTAAATTTAGATCTAATTTAGATTGGATTTCGGTCGGATTTCAATCGGATTTCAATTGGATTTCAATTGGATTTAAATTGGGTTTGGATTGGATTTGTATTGCACTTCGATTGGATTTCTATTGGATTTGGGATGGATTTTGACTGGATTTCGATTTGATTTTGATTGTATTTCGATTGGATATCGATTGGATTTGGATTGGATTTCGCTTTGAATTGGATTGGATTTGTATTGGATTCCGACTGGATTTCAGTTTCTGTTTCGATTGGATTTTGATTGGATATTGATTGAACTTCGGTTGGATTTCGATTGGATTTCGATTTGATTTTGGGTTTGGGTTGGATTTGGATTGGATTTCAATTGGATTTCAGATGAATTTTGATTGGATTTCGATAAGATTTCAAAGAGATTGGATTTTGATTAGATTTTGATTTCTATTTCGATTGAATTTTGATTGGATGTCGATTGAATTTCGATTGGATTTATATAAGATAAAGATTGGATTTGGATTGGATTACGGTTAAATTTCGATTGATATGAGTTTGTATTTCAGTGGAACTTCGATTGGATTTCGATTGGATTTTGATTGGATTTCGGTTGAATAACGATTGAACTCAGATTGGATTTGGAGTGAATTTTGATTAAATTTCGATTTGATTTCGATTCGATTTTAATTGGATATGGATTGGATTTTGATTGGATTTCAATTCGACTGCGATTGGAATTCCATTGGATTTGGAATGGATTTGGATTTTGATTTCGATTGGATTTCGATTCGATTTCGATTCGATTTCAATTGGATTTGGATTGGATTTGCACTGAATGTGGATTGGCTGTGGATTGGATTTCATTGGATTTCATTTTTTTTCTGATTGGATTTGGATAGGATTTGGATCGGATTTCGATTGTTTTTCGAAAGGATTTCAGCTCAATTTTAATTTGATTTCGATTGCTGATTTGGATTGGATACGAAATGGACTTTGAATGGAATTTGATTTGTTTTCGATTGGATTTTGATCGAGTTTCAGTTTCTCTAGATTGAATTTCGATTGGATTTTGTTTGGTTTTTTAAGCGAATGGATTTAAAATTGATTTCCATTTCTGTTTTGATTGGATTCCAGTTGAGCTTCGATTGAATATAAATTGTATTTCAGTTGAATTTTGATTAGATTTTGATTAGATTTCGGTTGAATTCCGATTGAATTCCGATTGGATTTCATTTTTTTTTCCCGATTGGATTTCGATTGGATTCTGATCGGATGGGATTTGAATTGGATTGGATTTCGTTTGGATTTGGATTGGATTTCGAAGAAATTTCGATTGGACTTGGAATGGATTTTCATTCGAATTAGATTGGGTTTTGAGAGGATTTCAAATGGATTTGTTTTAGATTTCGATTGGATTTGGATTGGATTTTGGTTGATTTTCCATTGGATTTCGATTGGACTTCGATTGAATTTCAATTCCTGTTTCGAATGGATTTTGACTGCATTTCAATTTGTTTTCGATTGAATTTCCATTGGATTTGGTTTGATTTCAATTTAATTTCGATTGGATTTCGATTGGATTTGGACTGAACTTCAATTGGATTTCAGTTGGAATGCTATTGGATTTGAGATGGATATGGATTCGATCTTGATTTCATTTCGATTAGATTTTTATTGGATCAAGGTTGGATTTGGTTGGATTTGGATTGGATTTTGATTGGATATCGATTCATGTTTCGATTGAATTTTGATTGGATTTGGATTTGATTCCGGTTGAATTTCAATTGGATTAATATTAGATACGGATAAGATTTCGGTTTCGGTTCGGATTTCCGTTGAGTTTCAATTGCATTTCGATTGGATTTCAGATAAATTTCGATTGGATTTCTTTTAGATTTCAATAGGATTTCAATCGTATTTCAATTGAATTTGAATTGGATTTTGATTTGATTGGGTTTTGGTTGAATTTGCATTGGATTTCGGTTGAATTTCGATTGGATTTCGATTGGAATTGCATCTGACTTCAAATGGATTTTGATTGGATTTCAATTGGATGTCGCTTGAATTTCGATTAGATTTGAAGTGGATTGGATTTGGGTTGGAGTTTTTGCCATTTTTGGATTTGGATTAAATTTAAATTGGATTTGGGTTGGATTTGTATTGGATTTCGGTTGAATTTCGATGGGGTTTTGATAGGATTTCGATTGATTTTGAATTGGATTTGGATTAGATGTGGATAAGATTTTGATTGGATTTGGATTGGGTTTCGGTTGGATGGTCAATTCAATTTCGATTGGATAAAGATTGAATTTCGATTTGATTTGGATTAGATTTCGTTTGGGTTTCGATCGGATTTCAATTGGAACTCTGATGAATTTCGATTGGATTTCTATAAAATTTCAATTAGATTGATCCATTTGATTAGGATTGGATTTCGGTTGAATTTCGATTGGATTTCTTTTGAATTTCGATTGGGTTTGGATAGGATTTTGATTGGATTTCGATTGGATTTCGGTTGGATTTCTATTCAATTTCGATAGGATTTGGATTGGATTTGGCTGGGATTTCAAAGGGATTTGAAATGAATTTGGATTGGATTTGGATTGGATTTGGATTGGATTTGGATTGGATTTGGATTGGATTTGGATTGGATTTGGATTGGATTTGGATTGGATTTGGATTGGATTTGGATTGGATTTGGATTGGATTTTGGATTGGATTTGGATTGGATTTGGATTGGATTTGGATTGGATTTGGATTGGATTTGGATTGGATTTGGATTGGATTTGGATTGGATTTGGATTGGATTTGGATTGGTTGGATTACTTGGATTGACTGGATTGGATTCAGATTGAATTTCGATTGGTATTCGATTGAATTTTAATTGGATTTCGATTGGAATTAGATTGGATTTCGATTGGATTACAATCCGAATTCAATTAAATTTCAATTGGATTTCGATTGGCTTTCGATCCGGATTCGATTGAATTTCAATTGAATTTCAGTTGGATTTCGATTGGATTTCGATTGGATTTCGATTGGATTTTGATTGAATTTCGATTGGATATCGATTGGATTTCGATTGGATTTTGATTGGATTTTGATTGGATTTTAATTCTATCTTGAGTGGATGCCGATTGAAGTTCAATTTGATTTCGATTGGATTTCGATCCGAATTTCGATTGGATTTCGATCCGAATTTCGATTGGATTTCAATTAAATATCAATTAAATATCGATTTAAGTTCGATTGGATTTGGATTGGATTTGGATTGGATTTGGATTGGTTGGATTGGATTTGGATTGGATTTGGATTGGATTTGGATTGGTTGGATTGGATTTGGATTGGATTTGGATTGGATTTGGATTGGATTTGGATTGGTTGGATTGTATTTGGATTGGATTTGGATTGGATTTGGATTGGTTGGATTGGTTGGATTGGATTTGGATTGGATTTGGATTGGATTTGGATTGGATTTGGATTGGATTTAGATTGGATTTGGATTGGTTTGGATTGGATTTGGATTGGATTTGGATTGGATTTGGATTGGATTTGGATTGGATTTGGATTGGATTTGGATTGGATTTGGATTGGATTTTTAAAATTCGAATATATTTCGAATGAATTTCGATTGGTTTTAAATTCTGTTTATGTTGGATTTTGATTGGATATCGGTTGATTTTCGGTTGAATTTTGATTTGATTTCTATGGGATTTCAATCCAATTTCGATTAGATTCCGATCCGAATTTGATTAAATTTTTATTGGATTTCTATTGGATTTCGATCGGAATTCGATTGAATTTCGATGGATTTCGATTGGACTTCTATTGGATTTGAGATCAATTTCGATAAGAATTCACTAAAATTTCAATTGGATTCCAATTGGATTTCAATAGTATTTCAACATGATTTCGATTGGATTTAAAAAGATTTTGATTGGATTTCAATTCGATTGAGAATGGATATCAATTGAATATATATTTGATTTCGAATGAATTTCCATTTTGATAGGATTTCAACTGGATTTCGCTTTAATCTCAATTTTGGATTGTATTTCGATTTGACTTCGATTCGATTTCGATTGGATTTCGATTAACTTGGATATGTTTTGATTGGATTTCGATTGGATATCGGTTGATTTTGATTTGGATTTTGTTTGGATTTGGAATGCATTTTGATGGGAATTTTCTTGCATTTCGATTGGATTTTTATTGAGTTGCAATTTCTTTTTAGATTGGATTTCGATTAGATTTTTTTTGGATTTGGATTGGATGTGGGTTCGATTGGAAATGGATTTTGAATGGATTTCGATTTGATTTCTATTCTATTTCGATTTGATTCCAGATGAATTTCAATTGGATTCCAGTTGAATTTCGATTGGAATTTGATTGGATTTTGATTGGATTTTGATTAAATTTCGATTGTCTATCGATTGGATTTGAGTAAAATTTGAATTGAATTTTGACTGGATTTCGTTTTGATTTCTATTTGATTTCAATAGAATTTCTATTGAATTTGGATTGGATTTGGATTGGATTTGGATAAGATGTAGATTGGATTTTTTATTTAATTTGAATTGGGTTTGAATTGCATTTTTATTGAATTTCGAATGGATTTCAATTGGATTTCGATTGGATTTCGATTGCATTTTGATTGGATTTCGATTAGATTTCGATTGGATTTCGAATGGATTTCGATTGGATTTCTATTAGATTTCTATTGGACATTTATTGCACTACGATTGAATTTCGATTGGATTTCGATTCAGTTTCGATTGCATTTGGAATGGATTTGGGTTGTATTTCGAAGGGAGTAAGATTGAATTTTGTTTTAATTTCGGTTGGATTTCGATTGGATTTTGATTGGTTACGGTTGAATTTTGATTTAAAATTCTTTTTAATTGGAATTCGATTGGATGTCGATTGAATTTGGATTAGATTTTGTTTGGATTCTCATTGGACTTTGATTGGATTTCGATTGAATTTTATGTGATTTCGATTGGATTTGGGTTGGATTTGGATTGGATTGAATTTGGATTGAATTTGGATTGAATTTGGATTGAATTTTGATTGGATTTTGATTGAATTTGAATTGGATTTGCATAGGATTCAGATTGGATTTGGGCTGAATTTCAATTGAATTTCGATTGGATTTCTATTGGATCTAGGATAGGATAGGATTGAGATTGCACTATGATTGCACTACGATTGAATTTTGATTGGATTTCGATTGTATTTTGATTCGGTTTCGATTGGATTTCAATTCGGTTTCGAATGGATTTGGAATGGATTTCTATTGGATTTCGATTGTTTTTCGATTGAATTTTGATTGGATTTCGATTGGATTTTGATTCGGTTTCGATTGGATTTCGATTCAGTTTCGATAGGATTTGGAATGGATTTGGATTGGATTACGAAAGGATTTTGATTGAATTTTGATAAGATTTTGTTTGGATTTTCATTGAACTTTGATTGGATTTCGATTAGATTTCGGTTGGATTTGAATTGGATTGAATTTGGATTTTATTTGAATTGGATTAAGATTGGATATGGGTTGGATTTTGAATGAATTTCGACTTAATTTCGATTGACCAATCCGACTTAATTTGGATTGGATTCAGATTGTATTTCGATTGGACTTCAATTGGATATCGATTGGATGTCTATTGGATTTCTATTAGATTTGGATTGGATTTATTGGATTTGGATTGGATTTTGGTTGGATTTCGATTGGATTTCAGTTGAATTTCGTTTAGATTTTGATTGAATTTCGATTTTCCGCATGGATTTGGGTTCGATTTGGATTGAATTTCGTATGGAAAACGATTGGACTTTGTATGGAAAACGATTGGACTTAGATTGGATTTGAATTGAATTTTGATTGGATTTAGCTTGCATTTGAATTTTTATTGGATTTATATAGGACTTGGATTGGATTTGTATTGGATTTTGATTGGATTTGGGTTGCATTTGAATTGGATTTCAATTGGATTTCGATTGGACTACGATTGGATTTCGATTGGATTTCGATTGGATTTTAGAGTGGATTTCGATTAAAATACGATTGGAATTAGATTGGATTGGAATTGGATTTTGATACCAGTGCCGTTACTGACCACCGGATGTTGCTTTGGTACAATTAATATTCGTTGGGAGGTGGTGGGCAGAATTTTGTGATCGCAATAGTCACAACAAACACTGCTCTACACTTTTAGATAATTGCACTTCGAGTTTGCGAAATCACACAAAGGTGTCAACGCGACGATGGAAATCGATAAATGAAACGTATCACAAATAAATGACGATTTTAAGCACAAAGAGTATTCAGGTAAAAGGTAAACAAAATAACGATGAAAGAATTGAGTAATGTGTCAACAGATAGAGTTAACAGATCCTGATTAATCCGCAATGATTCGCAATGATGTCAAATGGGCATTACCAACTCCTTAGAACGAAAGAGTCGTCGTGAATTGCCTTGTTGATCTCGAAGACCCAACTATAGCATGAAGTACCGTAGAAATTCTGAGAAAACTGTAATAGTCTACAACGGTTGAAAGATTTTTGCAGGTAAGAAGTACGATCAAAACACTCTTACTCTCCTTGTTGATCATGTACAACATCGAGATCTGAACTCAAGAATATTTTGGATGATTTAGATCATCATTGTGTAAATAGTCATACCTGTTCAATATTGTTTTTATTTGAGAGGGATATTTTTGACCAGTTGATATTTGTTATATCATCTGTAATTTTCAAAAACGAATTTTTGGCAGCCAATTTAAATCTTGGGTCATAGTTCTAGTTTTCGGCAAAGTTGTTCAAAATGTCAAGGACATGCAAAAGATAAACCCTTTTGTTTGAAATTCCACCACTAATTGGCGCTAGTGAGCATGCAAAATTGAGCATTTGCAGTATCACCTCTTATCCACACACACACATTCACTCCGGTCCTATTGTGTGTTTTTACCCTACGCCCTCGCTTGCCTTTTGGATCATGTTGGGCTATCCATTCCACTGTTTACAAAATCTTCCATGTGTTTTGCATTGAAGAAGACTAACCATGTTATGGCAATTTTTTTACAAAGATTTCGGAATAAGCAAGGTTTTTTTTACACGAATTGCGGATTTAACGCGGTATTATTACACGGTTTTATTAAACGATATTTTTTACACATTACGTATCCCCCGTGTTTAAAATACCTTAGTAAAATTGAATGATGTTGAAAGTTCTGTTTCAAATAAATACATTATTTGTCAATTTATGTGCAACAACAACAAAAAACAACCTTCAAGCTGTTTCAGAATAGCAAACTGGTTTTGACGTGACGTTTTACTCGATATTATTGACCATTTTTAAGCACTCCAAATCAAAAACTGGTCACTTCTCCGGGGGTACCCGAAACATGCTCAAATGTGGCCAATGAGGTTTTGGGCATTTGATGCCACCACTATTGTACTCATCTTCGAACTCTAATATAACTTTAGTTGTCGTTTGGTATGTTTTGGTTCAGATCCGAATGTCACCAGCTTTTGCTTGGGCACTCAGTATGACTACCATTGATTTTGTTATCAGTTTACTGATATCAAAAACATTCAATGGGACCATACTACCTTACATTTTGCGGATGTTCCGTCCAATTCGGTCAATCGGTTACCGAGAAATGTGAGCCTATTAATTTATTCACACACACGCTCACACCTACACACGAAAGAAACTAAACATTGTATCTATTCGGTAGATGCAACATGTGACATAACTGAATTTATTTTTGGTGCTTACAAAGCATTATATAAAAAGAGCCAGTCCACTAAACTGTCCAGAACTTCGCCCAATAGAGGAGTACTGGGCTCTAGCTAAGCGGAAACTCTTCAAAACTAAGAAGATAGTAAATAGTGCCAATGGTTTCAAGAGAAGATGGAGAATCGTCACGGCGGGTGTACCTGAGGATATCGTACGGATCATGATGGCGGGTGTACCACAGAAAGTTCGAGAATTTTACAGAAATAAGTATTAACTTCTTAATCAATTGTTTCTAATGTAGATATAACTCTATTATTGTGAAATCCAAAATCGGTTTTGTGGTATTATGTGAAAATTTGTTTTGCTGCTATTGTTTTGGTGTTCGAAATTTGTATTGTTAAACCGTAGCAAGTTCACAGCTCTTTTGATAATTCATAACGATTTCTAAAACTCATCCGCTTATCCAAATTACTGAATTCCATCAACCCCTTGATCTCTGCAGAATGGCAAAAAGCGAATCCCTTCAAAATCACACCAATAGGGCATTTTTGCTCTTGACCAGTTCAACCGATGTTATCTTGACTCTCGGCGGCAGAGAGCACGTCCCATTCAACACTCAGCCACCCATTTGCCGTTCGCCGAAGCCAAGCGGAGGAATGACCTTCCTGCAGCTGCACCACCTCCGGCACGGGAAAAACTGTCACCACGGAACGGACCTGAATAATCCCGTTCCCGTTGCACAGCTAGCAACAGTTCCAAGCAGCAGAGGTTGTTGTTGTTGTCGTCGTCGGATGAGGGCGCCACATCGTTTGCAGTCCGTAAATATACGACATCAACCCGGGCTCGGAATGAAATGTCACCGGAACGTGTTCTGCTGGATTGCATCGAAGCCACAGCCTTTGGCGAATGACTCCGGGCGGATGCAGAGTCCAGATGAAGATATGCTTTATTGAAGCGAACACTGGCCGGGGATGACCCACATGACGACGACGTGGGCCGAATTCTGATTTCGATGTTTTACGAGCTCGACGGAGAGGGTGGCTCGGACAAATTTTAAAGGCTTCCAGTTTAATCGCATTTTCAATTCATCTAAATTTTTTCCAAACCCCCAGAAAAATCGACCCACTCTAAGGGAGATTTATTCGTGCCAAGGGCTATTGTTTTAGTCGTTGTTTGCATCCCAGGGGAGTCCTTCTGTTTACTGGTGGCATTCCGCAGTTAGCACCATAATTGATGAGTTTTGGTGTGCTTTCCTTCTCCCTCATCCAATTCGGGTTTGGAATCGCACACGAAAGATTTAATTCGGAATTGGAACCGTTTTGGGAGGGTTTCCTTCCCCCCCTCAGGCGTGGAGGATGTGTCGCGTAGTACAAAGCGAAAATTAATTTCCAATTGACTTTCGAATAACAGCATCATCATCAACGCAGTGGCATCGACCCGCCGACAGTCTTCATCGCCTTGGAAGGGTCCTTTATGACTATTTGATTACATTCAATTTGGAAACGTAAGCCGAGTCTTCGCGCGATCGTGGGAGTTCGGATGAAAGCTGGAAGAATTCAAATTATTCATAGGTAGAAACAGTCGGCGAAGAAGAGGCAGCCAAATTCGATTCGGTGAAATCGAGCGTGCTTTTGTGCCTTTGTCGGTGAGACCGAAAAGACACCGGGTGGAAATTCGAGAGACATAAATTTTCCTCGGCGGATGAAATTGCCCCCGGGGCTTACGGAGGCGGCGTGGCGGGTGGTGTAATGGAAAAGCTGTCCTCTGAATGAGCAACAATAAAATTATGGGAAAAGCGAAGGGGGGGCGAGACGGCATTTGCTATCTGCCTGAAGTGGGTTTCCTAGTTCGCGTGAATTGAGAGTGTTTTCATGCTTCAGTTTGTATTAGAAACACGAAGTGGAATTTGCTTGGAGTTCAAAGCCCTCTCAAGGGTTGCTGGGAAATTGAGTTGAAGCTGACAGATGTGATGAGTTTCAGCAAGTGGAAGAAAGAGGACGTTGGGTTGGTACGAGCTGTTGGCGCAGAACTATTAATTGTATGTTGGTAAGGTATGATGGTTTTTATTTCCATTTTAAACATAGCAAGCAACATGGTTCCTGTTATTAATATACCAGGAATTATTTCGTTTCGTATATTTCAATCATTATTTTTCAATGCGTTTATTCCATATAAACTCTCAATTGAACGTTATTACGTCCAATAAAAGGGCCGTTTAAATTGTCCTGAAATGAGCTGTTGTCGATAAAATTTCTGTCAGAGTAAAATATGTAAAAATACGCAATACTGACCTTTTATCACTGTTTGTATGATGGCCCTGAAAACGGTGGTTTTATACATAATTTAAAACCATTTATATATTGTGTGATTAATATGCACTAAGGGTTTCAATAAAGGGTGTTCCGATCAAACTATGGTCAACCAGTAGTGTATGTGAGTCGATAAAAGTTTTTATTAAAAAGTCAAATTCTTTTTCTTTTTCAAGTTCAGTTAATACAGAATACAGGAGAAATATTCAGCTAAGCCTCCTTTTCATCGTATGCGAATCGCCAGGTCTTTCGTTTAACACCTGCCATAATGTTGTCTTCTTGTCTACTTTATTCGCAACATAACGCCTTGAACTGTTTCTCGCTCACAACAGCTTTTTGAGTCTTTTCAAGGTTCCGCTTGACGATGGCCCAATATTGTTCGATTGGGCGGAGCTCTGGCGTGTTGGGAGGGTTCTTGTCCTTGGGCACCACTTGAACGTTGTTGGCAGCATACCACACCATGGCCTTTTTTCCGTAATGGCAGGATGCCAAACTCGTCCAAAATAGAACGGAACAATTGTGTCGCTTCAAGAAAGGCAGTAGACGTTTTTGTAGGCACTCGCTCAGATAAATTTCCTGGTTGACGGTTCCGGTCGCAATGTAAACGTTGCTCTTAAAGCAACAGCTACAGATGGCCTGCCACACCAGATATTTCTTCGCGAACTTTGACAGTTTAATGTGCTTGAAAATATATGCCACCTTTCTCCGTCCGGTTGCCGTATAAAACTCCTGACTAAGTTTTATCGTCCTGTACCAGGCAATCAAACTTCTTCAGCATCGTCGTGTACAACTTTCGCGATCGTGCTTTGGCCGACGTGTTTTGTTCATCGTCGCGATTTGAAGTCACCACTTTCTTGTTAGTCGACAGTCCAGTTCGTTTTATAGCTCCATCCCAGCTTTTTTTCGATATCTCGGACGGAGAGGTTGAGGTTCCGCTCTAAACAGCGGGCAGTTCGTTTTGTCATCGCTGTGGCCTCCGCTTTCATCGAACACTTTTAATACAAAATAAATAATCTCTCTTGCGTTACAGACATGTTTACGAGCGTGTTTCAGAGATGTTTAAAGGAAGGGTGCTTCCATGACAGGTGGAAGAGTCACAAACTCGTGAATGAAGATATAGCTGATTTTACCCTGATTCCTCTGATAATTTCATGTTTTTCACAATTTTCTTCGGTTGGATTCAAGATTAATAAAATAAGGCTATTTCTTTGTAAAATTTTCTGGGAAATCGATTAAAATTGGTTTTATTTAGCTCACGGCTCTGTGAACGTATATATGGCTGATTTTACCCTGATTCCCCTAATAGTTTTGTGTTTATCATAAATGTCTTTGGTCGGAGTTACTCAAGATCAATAAGGACTAATCCTTTGTAAAATTGGCTGAGAAATCGATTGGAATTGGTTTTGTTCACCACACACCTCTATGAATGAAGATATGGTCGATTTTACCCCGATTCCCCTAATATATTTGTGTTATTAAGAGATTGCTTTGTTCGGTGTGACTCAAGAACCACAAAATAAAACTAGTCCTATGTAAAATTGCCTGAAAAATCGATTGGAGTTGATTTCATTAACCGCATGGCTCTGTGAATGAAGATATGGCTGGTTTTACCGTCATTTCCGTAATATATGTGTGTAATTCAGAAATTTATTTGTTCGGTGTGTTTCTACAGCAACAAAATAAGGCTAGTCGTATATTAAATTTTTTGGCCAATAAATTTAAGTTAGTTTCATTCACCGCTCGGCCTGTGAATGAAGATATGGCTGATTTTAACCTGACTCCCCTAACATTTTCGGTTTTTTCAGAAATTTTTTCTTCGGTTTTTTTCTTAAGCAACAAAATAAGGTTAGTCTCAAATAAATCTCCTGGAGACTTGATTAGAGTTAGTTTCACCACTCTGTGAATGAAGATATGATACATTTTACCCTGATTCCCCTGATATTTTTTTTTGTAATTCACAATTTATTTGCTCGGTGTAATTCAAGATCAACAAAGTAAAGCTAGTCGTATGTGAATATTTGTAGAAAATCGATTGGAGTTAATTTCGTTCTCCACACAGCTCTGTGAATGAAGATATAGCTAATTTTACCCTGACTACCCTAATATTGTCATGTTATTCAGGAATTGCTTTGCTCTGTGTGCCTCAAGATCAACAAAACTATGCTAGTCCAATGTAAAATTTTCTGGACAATCGATTGATGATAATTTTGTTCACCGCACGGCTCTTAAAACGAAGATGTAGCATAGCATAGCATGTTCCGACCATACATAATCCTGGGTTGGCTGTTGTAGAGACGATGGAAGCGCCAGAAGAGCTGTCTTGGGAATGACAGGTTCTTCATCCATCGATTTCCTTAGTGCAACACCTGGCCAGGTCCTTATGATCAGCAAGGGATGGGAGGGAAGTGTTGATTAGATGTCTACTTAAGAAGATGCTGAGAACTCATGCTACCTTCATAGACATCTGGAGTTGGAAGTTGGATGGGATTGTGCGGGAGGCTTTCCTTGGCGAGAAAGCATATGTATATTTATATGTATATAGGTCGTTGGGAGTGACGAAGCTAAGAAAGTTAATGCACTCCTTTGTTGTCCGCTTTTTTGAGCCGGAACACATGCGTTTCCTACTTGAAGCCAGGCTCTTCTTTCGGTTGGGACATGAGCACAAACTCCAGCCCTAGCTTTTTATGGCTTATGGTTATAGCGCCATTACTCGCTTTCTGAAAAGAGAAGAAGAATGCACTAACACAAAGTCATACGCTCACAAACACACCTACATACCGTTCAAATTTTGACTTTATACTTGATAGCATAGCATAACATAGCATTAGACATTTGCACATAGCTCGGGGAAAGCACCGAGATGAGCCTATCAACTTTCACTCAACATTTTGCCAAAAATGTTGATTGTCGTAGACTCACTTCTCTCTGCTTATCACGTTTTTACAACGTCATTACAATTGTCATTGACGAAAGTGCTATGTTTACTAAGCTTTTCGAATGCTCAAAAAATCCAGTTTCCTGTTTATCTGGGACGTTTTCTGAAATTCAGGAAAGTTTCCCGATCTTGGAGGAAGTTATGAAATGAAAGTTACTGAAATTCTTGGAAGATCGCAGGACTACTGAGAAATTTCCTGAATTGCTGAATCCCCTGGCATCCGGGAGTTTTTTCGAGCTTCTGGAAAGTTCCCAAAACTTCTGGGAAATTTTCTGATTTTCTGGTACGTTCTCTTAACGTCTGAGATGTTTGCTGACCTTTTGGAAAGTTTCCTGATCTTTGTGAACATTTCCAGAAGTTCTGAGAAGTTTTTCAAATTCAAGAGAAACCCTGAACTTCAAGGAAGTTTCTTGAACTCCTACATGTTCGCTGGATTTCTAAGAAGATCCGTATATGTCTAGTAAGTTTCATGAAATTCTAAGAAGTTCAATAAACCTCTAGGAAGATCCGAAAACTGTTGAAAAGCTTCATGATTTTCTTGACTGTTCTCTATTGGCTTCTAGTTTTCTAATTTTCTGGAAAGTTCCTTGATTGTTTTTGGGTAGTTTCCTGAACATCTTGGGTAGTTTTATGAACTTCTGAAAAATACCCAAAATAATCTGATAAGTTTTCTTAACTTCTGAAAGCCCCCTGAATTTCTGAATAGTGACTTGAACTTCTGTGAAGAACCCTTTACTTTTGGAAACTTCCCTGAACTCATGGTAAGCTCCTTGAATTTGTGGACAATTCCCTGAATTTCTAGGAAACAATCTGAATTTTGGGGAAGTTCTCTGAAATTCTAGGGAGAACCCTTAATTTCTGGAAAGCTCCCCGATTTTCTGGAAAGTTCCTTTGACATCAGAGAGAACAGCTAAACCTCGGAAAAGTCTAAGTCAAATCTAAAAAGTATACCGATCTTCCGATAAATTCCCTGAGTTTCTAAGTGTCTCTTAGAACGAAGATATGACACATTTTACCCTGATTGCCCCTTTATTTTCGACATAAAGAAAAAAATTATTATTAGTAAACAGGGCACCGCTCAAACATCACCGCGAAGAATGAAATCAACTTCATTCGATTCTGGAAAATATTTTACATAGGACTAGCCTTATTTTGTTGCTGTAGAAACACACCGAACAAATAAATTTCTGAATTACACAAATATATTACGGAAATGAGGGTAAAACCAGCCATATCTTCATTCACAGAGCCATGCGGTTAATGAAATTAACTCCAATCGATTTTTCAGGCCATTTTACATAGGACTAGTTTTATTTTGTGGTTCTTGAGTCACACCGAACAAAGCCATCTCTTGACAAAACCAAATATATTAGGGGAATCGGGGTAAAACTGCCCATATCTTCATTCACAGAGCTGTGTGGTGAACAAAACCAATTCAAATCGATTTCTCAGCCAATTTTACAAAGGATTAGTCCTTATTTGTTGATCTTGAGCAACTCCGACCAAAGGCATTTATGATAAACACAAAACTATTAGGAGAATCAGGGTAAAATCAGCCATATCTGCGTTCACAGAGCCATACGGTTAATGAAACCAATTTCAATCGATTCTCCAGAAAATTTTACAAAAAATAGTATTATTTTATTGATCTTGAGTCACACCGAGCAAAGTGAATTGGGAAAAACATGAAAATATTAGGGGAATCAGGGTTAAATCCTCCATATCTTCATTCACAGAGCCGTGCGGTGAACGAAAGCTACCTCAATAGATTTTCCTGAAAATTTTACATAGGATTAGCGTCATTTTGTTTATCATTAGTCACACCGAGCAAAGAAATTTCTGAACAACAAAGAAATATTAGAAGAACCAGGGTAAAATGAACTCATTTGCTCCCTAAGCAGTTCCGGGCGACCAATAAGACCCCGTTCATTTTATTTCTTGAAAAATTTCCTTTAAGTTAAGGTAACATTTATAAAAATCGATCCACTCCGAGCTGAGATATAAAATTCTTTCGCGTTTCGGGCTCTATTTTTCCCATTGTGCGTTGGAGGGGGGCTCTAGGGTATTGTATTAAAAATGAAGGTTCACTAGCAACCCATCCTAATCCACACTGTAGGACATTTCCAATAAAACTCTCAACGATAAACTCAAGTGCTATTTGCGCTATCTCAACTTATCAGGAAATCAATTATCGTAATCATAAACCGTCATAGCTGATCATAACTTCCCACCTGTTGCAACAAATTAACTAATTTTCGCTTTCCGCCTCCATCTTATTACAGGTCAATTCAATCAAATCCCAACAATCGCCGTCAACAGTGTTTCTCCCGGTATCGACAAGCTCATAAAAATCAAAACCAGCCAAGCTCAGTGCGCAATCATCTTCATCATCGGCAGCCTTGGTTTCGAGTGGGAGCGCGCACTTCAGTCGATCCCGGGATTGCAACGATATCAATTGAGATACACCTGAAGGTGCACCTGGTGTGAGCTTGTTAGCAACAGTCCTAGCCTCTGGCCCCCAGATAGCCAACAGTGGAAGACAGGTCGCTCATTTTCGAGCTTGTTTATGGAACTTATAAATGGAAACAGTGGCCCTGTGTGTTGCAGATGGTGTTTCCTTCTCCAGAGGCACAAGGATCTCGGACCGGAAAAAAAGTAGAAGCTCAGGACTTTACCAGCTAGTGTCGGGATTCTTTATTGGCACTCGTTAAGTGGACATAAATAGTGAAGCGAGAGGCAAGCTGGCATCAGCAAAGACCACGACGAGGACGACGACGGTTGGAATTCCAATAATGAAGTGGGATCGGTTCTGCTGAGCGTCCTAACTCTGGACATTTTTTCCTCCCTGATCCGGGCGAGCAAAAGTGGAATATTTTTCTTTTTCTTTTTTTTTTGCTCCTCCAAGAATACTAAGAGGAGATTGTGCAATGGGATGATAGGACTGAAAGTGGAGGAATGCAATCGAGCAACTGAATATATACTGGCAGTCGTTATTTCGCAATTATGTGCCAGCTATTGCGATAAATTCTTTGCTTCCTTCCTTGCACTTCACTGAAAAGTGCTCAGAATCGGGCGAAACGGCTTCGATTTTTCTTTCTTCCCGGAATAAACGACGAGAGGAGGTGGTGAGGACACAAAGTAAAATCAACATCGGTCCTCGACTAGCACCACCACCCGGAACAAATATCTGCAACGAGGCCAAACGAATGATAGGTTCCCACTGCCTGCCACCGTGCTGCAATCGTGACACATTCGGTCCAAAAGAAAAACAATTTCGAATAACACTTTGAACCGGCCAGCCAACCGACCTCGCGTGAGCATGGCAAAAAAGCGCTTTCCGAGAAAATGAGCAAACGAAGGAAGAAAAACTTACTCCACAACACTCCAAGTCGAAGAAGCCATGTTCAAAGGGGGGCCACCCCATACTCCCGGATCCCATCCCATTCCATCCGCCAATAAACCGGAAAGAAGCATAACAGCCAGCTTTGAAAACTGCAATCATCGACGGGAGGACTTCTGCTGCAGGTCAGAGTGAAAACCCGTAGAAAGGATCTGCAGCCGCCGCCCACGAATTGAACCAGAAAACCAGAACTCAACCCAACTTTGTGGTGGGGGAGAGGAAAACGAGAAGGAGAAATAAAATTAAAAGCCAAAATTATTTTCCACAAGACTTGAGAGGGAACACTCAGCTCCATTGTAGCAGCAGTAAATAGTGAACGAATCGAAATTGTGTGGTTTTTTTCACTCGCTCTTTTGTTTCTAGTTTTCATTTCATCTCTAAGAATAGTGTAAATAAGCGTCGGTGAACCGTTTCATCGGCGGGAAATTAGTGCTCAACGAAATGGTGCAGCCGTTTGTCTTGCTGCCTTTCTCCGTCGTCAGTGTTTGAAGCGTTTCGGTAGTGAAAGAAAATATAGAATTAAATAGAAGAAGACCCTCCATCCATCCTGCCCCCACACCCCTCCAAGAGTCAAAATGTTCGTCAAGTTCCAGTACTTCTGCATCATCTACTTCCTGCTGGTGCGGCACCTGAACGGATCCACGATGGATCTGTACAAAAACTCGCGCCTCAGCCAGCGGATCGTGCAGACCCGGTACGGAAGACTGCAGGGACTCGTCCTGCCGCTGGAAGGCTACAAATTCCTCAAACCCATCGAAGCGTTCCTGGGCGTCCCGTACGCCACGCCGCCAACCAAGATGAATAGGTGAGTGGATGGGTTTGTAGCCTTTTTTCTTTGCGATTCATATCTCACATGTTGAGTAGCGCGATGTCTGCCGCTTGGGGAGAGGGTTCTTGGGGAAGTTACTTCCGGGACTACATTCTGAGGAACTTAGTTTTTCCGGTCCCCGAGACAAGTTTTTCAATTCAAACAATATCGAATCTGCACATTTGCAAGCAAATTGCTAGTCTACTGTGCAAAAATTAGTTCAACTATTATCTTAAGTTGGTTAGCTTTAGTATGCGGTACGATGCTTTGATTCAAGAGCCGCAAAATGATATATTTTTTACGTAGGCTCTTCAATTCGGTTGTGCAGTTACCTGCACTAATCGTCACATGTTGCTCCGATTTCCGATTGTCAACAATCGTGACCTCAGTCTTATGATGGGCTAAAGGGTGTCCACGATGAAATTGCCTCACTATGAAATTGCTCTAACTTTTTAACCGTTGGGTAGAATTTCATGAAAATTTTGGTGGATTTAGTTCATAGTGCATTATTGCAGGAGCAAGTTTTAAAGTCCTGTGATCAAAACTCGCGGAAATGGAGTCAAAAGAACAGCTCGTGCGTGATAAAATCTTGCGCATTCATCACGAGAACAAGGATCTCCCGCATCGTTCCATCGCTAAAACGTTGGGAATCGCGAATTCCACGGTGTCGCGAGTAATTAAGCGGTTCGAGGAACGGTTGATCACCGATTGGAAGCCCAGAAGTGAAGGAAAAAGTATTCCGTACAACACCAAAAATCACAACCGCGTAGTTGGGGCCTTCAACCGAAATCCGAACGCCTCCGTTCGGGATGTGGCTAAGAAGCTGCACCTAAGCCGAAGTTTTGTCCAGAAGGCCAAAACTAAGGCTGGGCTTCGAACGTTCAAGGTACAAAAGGCCCCTAATCGCGACGAGAAGCAGAACAAGTCCGCCAAAACCCGTGCCAGGAAGTTGTACCTCAACATGCTGACGAAAGTTGAATGCTGCATCATGGACGACGAAACATATGTGAAGGCCGACTTCAAACAGATCCCCGGCAACCTGTTTTTCACGGCCAAGGATAAGTTCAGCGTTCCGGAGCATGTCCGCACTCAGAAGATGTCCAAATTTGCGAAGAAATTCCTGGTTTGGCAAGCCATCTGCACGTGCGGGAAGCGGAGTGCACCTTTCATGACCCAGGACACGATGAACGGACAGGTGTACATAAAAGAGTGCCTCCAGAAGCGGCCGCTTCCTCTCCTGAAGGCCCACAACGTCCCAACAATCTTCTGGCCGGATTTGGCCTCATGCCACTACTCCAAGGACGTGCTGAAGTGGTATGCGGACAAGAAGTTCAATTTCGTGCCGAAAATGTTCAACCCTCCCAACACTCCGGAGCTCCGCCCCATCGAGAAGTACTGGGTGATTATGAAGCAGCACCTTCTTAAACGACCTAAGGTAGTGAAGACAGTCGAGGAACTGAAGAAAGTATGGGTTTACATGCAAAAAACGGTTGATTCACAGGATGTGCAGAATCTTATGGCCGGGGTTAAGGCCAAGGTGCGGGCATTTGCGTATGGACTGTAAATAAAATACGAGTAAAATGGTAAAATGAAGTGTATTAGTTATTTCTCAATCCCTGAAAATTTGATGGCAATCGGATGAAAACTCGAATTTTGCGAATCAATTTTGTGTGTGGCAATTTCATCGTGGACACCCTTTAGCTCCAGTTTCCTGGAACTCATCTATTTCAAAAGCCTGAAGGATTCCCATCGCATTTCATCGAACGAGATAGTGACTGGCGTATCGGAGTTCATCAAAGAATCCCTGACCGAATAAAAGAATGATCTTCAGGAAAAAAAAGACACTAACCAAATCGCTAGCTAGAAAATTGTACCCAAATGATATTTCTGCTTCAAATAAGGTTCGATCTGCTTGGCCAAGTATCAAACGTTAAAGAAACATCTAGATCCCGTCCTAGTGCTAAACTTGCCGTTGGTACCAAATCAGTCGAGAGAGGAAATATGACAGTGGAGACGTTTGCAAAACTGGCAGAAAAGCTCTGGATATATCTTTCCAGAATTACTTGACATGTTACTGAAGGTGATATTTTTGTGTTAGTGAAAAGTTGTCTGCAGACCCCAGAGCCAATCGATACAAAAAAATTGGTACGCAAAAATGCTGACTTGAAGCAATTCACGTTCATATCCTCCAAAGTCGGTGTTGATACGAAGTTGAGGGATGCAGCCCTAGATCGATCTGTTTGCCCCAAAGGAATATATTTCAAAGATCTTATAAATTTAACTCATGAACTTATAGATATAACTTCAAAGAACTTATATTAAAAAATGTGTCATCCGAACCGGAATTTAGGGGACCAGCCAAAATCCCACGAATCGACCACGGGACACCCTCGTTGCCGGGACGCCGATGATCATTTCCTCCCCTTCAACGGTAGCAGCTCCATCACAATAAGAAGCCTGCCGATAACGGAACGCTCATCACCGAGCATGATGGAAGTCCCTGAGCCCTCCGACACAGTCGAGCCCTGTCGTTTTTCTTGTACTCACATTTTGTTTCGGCCATCCAAGTCGTTCTGTTCCTGTGTTCGGAATCGGTGACTTGCTCGCTCAGGCAAGTATGACAACTATATAGTTCCTTCGTACGCTGAATCCCTCCAAGTAGCACACTACGGTCATAATTAGTTGTAATTTCGTGATTTTGACTTAGCGAGTCATATTTATGTTATCTCAACTCTCGGTATTTCGAAACAATTGGCCAATCATGTGAGGTTGATTAGCAGCTTAGCCGTTTCTTACAAAGCAGCTCGATGCTCAAAAGGTCAAGCAGTTGTACCACAAAATGGAAAATCTCATCATGACAGAATTCAACTATGTGAAACGAATACCTCCATCTTGTAAATAATAAAGCGACCGTAGATAATGCTGACGACAGTTATACAGATTTTAATGGAAGCAACCCTAGTAGCACACTTGTTGCTATTCGGTTGAGATAACATAAATATGACTTGCTAAGTCATAATCAAGTAACTGCAACTAATTAGGATCGTAGTGTGCTACGTGGGAAAGACAATGATACGTTGTAGAGCTTTTGTAGTCGGTTTACATTAGAATGAACTGTTTTTATTTCATACAGTATCTAATGTAAAAATGACAATCTTTAAAACCGCATTGATATGTCAGTTTTTCCCAAAAGTGAGGAGAAGTAGGGTAAAATGGACCATTTTCTGAGGTCAGTGGTAAATAAAATCATCATCATTAAATTTTCCAGACATTTTTACATAAGTACTGGGCAGGATGGAGCGCCGTGTCACACGTCCAATCGAACCCAACAGTGGTTGAACGATAACATGAAGTTTTGGCCGAAGGATTTGTGGCCCCCTAGCAGTCCAGATCTTAATCCGTTGGATTATTCGATATGGGCATATGTTGAAGCACGAGCCTGCAAAACATCACACCCTAGTGTGAAAACCCTGAAGTGAACCATAACACGCACATGGCAGTCAATATCAGAGGACTACGGCATGCCCTGGCTTCCGGCGTCGGATCGAGGATGTTATTGATAAAAATGGAGGATGCATTGAATAAATAGGTTTAAAAAGACTTTGTAAAGATAACTGAACTCGAAAATGTTAATATAATTGCTTGAATTAGTTGAAAATGGGATTTGAAAGAAATAAAACAAATTTTCGCATTATTTTCTGCCACACCCTGTATACATTTCACTAGACCGAAGCAGAGACGACAGCATCGTAGAAGTTCATATCGCATCCGTAAAAGAGCTGTGCGATACAACCGATAAATTTTTGGTACGTGGTGATTACAATCAACCCCGACTACAATGGTTATCAGTTGATAGTTCGATGTTTCATCGCTGAATGCTGCTAGTACGGTTCCTCTGGATGGGATGCATTTCCTTAATCTAAGCCAACGCAATTTAGTTCAGAACGAACTTGGTCGCGCACGCTAGATTAAGTGCTCTAAAGGGCGATACGGTCAAAATTTGGTCAATATCAATTTGACGTATTTCTTTCAATTTTGCATTTAAAAAACCTGAACACCCCTCATTTTGATGGTGTGTGTGTGTGTAGAATGTTGCTCCTATTTTGATTTTGAATTCACTCTTCAGTTGTCAAAATGCCGTCCAAGCAAGAAAGGCAGCGTATCAAAAGTTTGCTCGCGCATCGCGAAAATCCGAGCTACTCGCACGCAAAGTTGGCAAAATCGCTAAAAGTTGCCAAATCAACCGTTACAAATGTAATTAAAGTGTTTGGGGAACGTTTGTCGACAGCCAGGAAGTCTGGATCGGGGAAATCGAAAACCGGAAGCCACTGAGACGACAAAGAGAGTTGCCGGTAGTTTCAAGCGAAAACCCTAACCTATTCTCGAGATGCCGCAAATAAGCTGGGTGTATCGTCTACAACCGTGCATCGAGCCAAAAAACGAGCGAATA
>JASCZW010003154.1:0-67019 GCA_034211315.2 Aedes japonicus | reverse complement strand
CGACTTGGCAAAATACAATATGACTGCCAATCGACCGAAATGTAAGATAAACTCTTATTCAAATAACTCTCTTAAATTAGAAACTGAATTGATTGATTGATTGTCACTTTGGAGTTGCACCAAATAAGCTAGGAAAAAATTTCACCGACGGAGAATTGTCCTGCTCTGCCATTCATGGAGGCTCTCCACAAGCAAGTAGCGTTTTTGCAGTCGTGACGAATTAAATCAGCACTAGATTAAACTGTGCACAATGACGAAATATTAATTTAATTCTTATATAAACAACTCTCTAAACTGGTTGGTTTGTCCTCAAAAGGACAGATTGTTTATAAGTGGACATTTCCTCCAGTTGGTAAAATTTACCGACAGCTCGCCCTCCATGGAGGCGCTTTTTGCAGTTGCAGCGAACGAACCGGCACCGCGAGTCGTAGGTACACAAATCCGACGAAGT
This sequence comes from Aedes japonicus, assembly GCA_034211315.2. NCBI lineage: Eukaryota > Metazoa > Arthropoda > Insecta > Diptera > Culicidae > Aedes > Aedes japonicus. Next base: position 66,568 of record JASCZW010003154.1, on the reverse strand, counting down.
AAGGCTAACTCTTGGCACCCAAACAACTCTTCCAGTTAAATTGGTTGTCCTCAAGAGGACAGATTTAAGCTGACGAAACGCAACCAGCCGGGTAAAATTTTGCCCGACGGCTCGCCCCTCCATCGAGTACCGAACCACCGCACGATTGAGTTATTTAATAAACAACTTTTTTATTTTAATTCATTGTCCTCAAAAGGACCGATTATTTCCACCTATTGCTGATCGCCCCCCAAGGACGCTTTCCCCTAACAGCAGCGTTTTCGAAGTCGCGGCGAAACAGTTGCTACGATGAGTTAAGATGGCGGCTTGCTTTTGCGATGCGATTATGCGCCCCACAATCCGCCATTTTACCGCATCGCGACGATCGCTGTTTGGGAGAGCCTCAGGCACTAACCACCACCAGCCGCTACGCGAGCACCATCGGCTACGCGACTCACCAGCTGCCTCCGCTGCCAGACGAATAAAGCTGCGACCAGCTGCCGGCGACCAGCTTCCAGCGACCAACTTCAATGCTGCCAAACGACTGAGCAACATTTTCCTAAGTGTGTCTTTTATGCCGTTCACAGCTGCATCCGAGACGTACATGGAGCGAACGGAATGACATGATTGGTTAAAGTCCCTCTCTAACACAAAGAAGAAGAAGAAGATGATGCAAGACGTCCCTTGCTTCGATGAAAACTGTGTTAGAAAATTTGGTAAATTTTCTCTGCAAAATGACATTATAAGACATCACCTTATGTTTGCGTTATTTTCAATAGTTTTCTATTGTTTGAGAATAATGTTTGACAATTGAATTAGAGCGCGGTGAAAATTTCCGACCGATTGTAGAAGAAATCACGTAAATCTATCGTAGATTATTTGAGCTATTCGCGTACAAAACAGTACGATTTTTCGTGACGGTCGCAATATTTTAGATTTTCATTTGACACCCTACCCTTGCCGTAAGACGTAGTCTACGTCAAAAAAAAAAGTGTCAAAGAACAAGTTGTGACCCTATGTGTGAAGGTTGTGAAAAAGTAGATAGTGAGTATCTCAATTATCGATTTTTTTTTTGACTGTGAAAATTTGAAGTACTACGCAAATTTAAGCAAAGATTTCAGAATGAAGAAATGTCAGGGAAAAAGGTTTTTAGAACATCAACTGTCGATGCATTTCTCAAAATTTTAATATTTGCGAGAATAAACGTATTTTGATTATATAATCTGATTTTAAAAGTATCTAAAGAAATTTAAGCTCTTGACGATGACCTTCGCAAAGAGCATCAGCTGTTGAAAAATACGACCTTTTCAAAAAGATTTTTCTAAATTCTTCATCAACAAGAACTGGTTTTTCCAAATTCATAATAAATTTTACGCTATCCTCTCTTTGACCTGCAAGTTGATGGCATGAATGGCAGTTTTTCGCTACGTCCCATGGAAAGGGTCCATGCTATGCAATAGGTGGCACATTAAAACTAATGGCAAGAAACGCAAGCATGGCTGAAGGACATGAGCACCCAATAACAAAATGCAAAAGAATTATATGATTGGGCCAATCAGAAAAATAATGGGTGCTTAACGAAAATGTCACTTTGTTATGTATCTTATGACGACTATGTACAGGGAGTTACAGAATGGAGCAATATCTTTCAGCAAACTACAATGATTACTGTTACACAAAAACATCACTCAATTGTTCCGCGTTCAGATCATCAGATAGAGGCAAAATGGTTTGATGTAACATCAAGCCTTCGTAACATATTTAAACATATAAAATGAAAGAGAACTTCTCTAAACTAATCTTAATGTAGAAACAATATATGTATTTTGTGGTTATTAAAATATTAAAATTTTAAGAAATATACCAAAAATTGATGTTTTAGAAATTTTTTCCCTGACATTGTTCCACCCTAAGGTCATCGCTAAAAATTGCGTAATAACTTCAAGTTCCTGACAGTCAAAAAAATAAAAAATCAAAAAATTGTAATTTTAGATTTTACCCCTATTTTTGTTCAGCGTGTATTTTTTTACAACTTGCACAAATAGGGCCACTACTTGTTCTTAGAACCAGTTTTTTTTGTACAACCAAAGGTTTTCGTGCAACAAATTACTAATAGAAGTGCTATTCAAAATGCTTACGCCCTTTTTTAAAACCGACTCTTGAATTCAACATTTTTTTTGTATCTGTGGAAAAAACTTACTTTCAATTAAATCGGAGACACTCTAAATTGGTTAATAGGTAATTTTGGCTGGAAACGCTCAGAAGGCACTTTAGCCAATCATGGTCCACAAAGCGTTTTATAAGCGTCCACAATCGAAGGCGTGCAAGCAGTCGGCAGCACACACACTGGAAAAATATTTCACTGATGCCTCGTTCAGACTACAGAGTTATAACATGTTATAACGGTTGTCAAACAATTCTAACACGAAATTCGTGTTCAAGATAGGCATTTACAACATGTTATAACTCTGTAGTCTGAACAAGACATTAGCTACTACTGGAAACACAAGTAGATATTTTCCAACACTAAAATAAGTGACTTTTAATATCACATAGAAAAAGAAATTCTCCTTGACTTATCATTTAGTCTCAATGGACGTGTAAGATTCACTTGATTTTGCAGAGCATTTTTTCACTACCCTAATCACATGAACGTTGAGCGAATTTCTAGGGATTCTTTTCACAGGTTATGTGAATTATTCCCTGGGTGCAAATTCCTCGTAGCAAGTTAATCGCTGTGTGTTTACACCCAAAAATAAATTCACATAACCAATGGAAAATAACCACTAGAAATTCACTTAACCTTCCTGTGATCAGGGAAGTGAAAAATGCTCTGCAAAATCAAGTGAATCTTATGTGTCCAGTAAAATGTAATTGATTAGTAAAGTAGAATTTCTTTTTCTTTGTGATATTCATGTCACTTATTTTTGTTTTATCGAAAATATCAACATGTGTTTCCTGTAGTAGCTAAGTGAAATATTTGTTCAGTGTACAGCCTCGACAGTCGAAGCAACCGTAGGTTCTTTGTTCAACCGTCAACAACATTTCAATAAGGGTGAGACAATACCAGAGAATGCCAAAACGCTGTTGGCCACTGTTGGAATTCCGCTGTCCAGTATTCTATTTTTATTTTCACTCGTCGTCTCACTCCCATCTCCTTCTCATCAAGTTTGCCCTTCTTTTTGAAACAAACGAAGCCATGTAATACATGTGAATCTAAGCTAAACTCTTTGTAGACTATATTTTGCACATTTTCAAGATTATGCGTTGATACTGTCAAAAAGTGATTAGTTTTTACACACGTATGAAGAGTACTTTTTACGCCTTTTCAAGTATATCAACGGCAACAGAAAAATGCTTAAAAGTAGGCACTGCTGAGAAAAGAAAATTAACTCTGCCCGTAACTTGATGCTGACGCCATTTTCAAAAAGCATTCATTTGATAAACGCAGTGGATTAAGTTCCTCAACTGTTTTAGGCTGTCGTATTATAAAAAAATTAAGAATTATCCAATACGTTGAATACAGACGCATTTGTAAAATTGTCAGGTAAGTCATTTTTATCATTGTCCGTAATTACAAACATCTTAAACTCTGATTAAACAAAACAGGTCTCCCGTGCCCGCTCTAGACAGGTGTTTGTTATTTTTGTTATTTTCAATTAATAAACATGGCTATGTAATCTCTTATGTCTTTTTCACTATCGAATTTGAATTCCGGAATTGAGCCATTCTCAGCAAAACTCGAGCAATATTGATTTTCCGAAATGCGTAAAAAGTACACATCTTTTAGTATATTAAAAGGAGTAAAAAGTATGCATGTTTTACTTTTCATAAGAGTAAAAAGTATGCATCTTTTACTTTAGAAAAGGAGTAAAAAGTATGCATTTTTTAACTTTCCAAAAGGAGGTAAAAAGTATGCACATTATGACGTATTTTCAGTTTACGCAAAGAGAGTAAAAGTAATATACTCCTTTTGGCGTAGTCCCAGTTTCCCTCGAAAGAGCATACTTTGTAGTCATAAGAGCGTAAATTAATATTACCGTGTAGTATGCGAACGACATTTACGTAATTGCTGTACCGCTGAGCGCCTCGTCAATTTAGGGAACTGTAGGGCTTTTGTTCCGTTAATTTCAGTTTGTGAAAGTGAGTGAATGATTGCACTCTACAGCCACGACACTGGTGGCTACGGTTCGAATCTCAGTTACAAGTAGTGGTTTCTTTTTATAAGCCAAGCCATCCAACTTCCGGACTCCAATCTCATACTCTATTTAGTAATGCAATTTCGCAAGATATTATATCTCGTAATGGATCGCAACTTTAAGAAACAATGCAAGATTGGTCGTGGGCAAAAAAGTAACACTGCAGCAACACTATAATTTTGTTCCCATTAAGGGAAATTTCAACCAAACAAATATTCCTGTGGCAGTTTATCTTATCCGAAACATATCCTCCAATTGGCGCGGCCAACTTTGTCCAAATATGGAATTTTGAAATTCAATGGCTGGCGCAGGTATGCGCAGTCATTTAACTTGTGAAGCCAAATCCAAAAAGAAGCATCGCCTTTTCGCAGAGTTTGTAAAACAGATTCATCATCAGCTAGGAAGTAAGGAAGTGACGTGAAAAAAAAAATGAACTCGGAAGCATCGCTCGGCAGTCTTCTTCTTCTGTCGTTGCCGCCTTCGCAACAGGATTTCACAAATTTCGGCATTGTTCTGTCTGCACAGCCAAAACCCTCAGGTGCGTCTTTTGATGGAAGTGGTGATGATGATGATGATGCAAATGGCTAGGGGTGGAAGCGATTTCTGCACCGGAACTACCTCCGGAGGTTGCTGAATGGACCCTTGAGAATATTCAGATTTTTTTTTGCACTGATCCTTGCACAACCCAGACTTCTTTCATCGAGGTTCGGCCGGCACGGAACAAAAGATGCATTTGAATAAGACTAGTATGCAATTTTCTCGAGAACCTTTCATTCAACGTCTTGGCATGGACGTGGTTTCCAAATTACAATGTATGGAGATCAATTTTTTACCGTTTCCGCCTGGGAGAATCGAAACAATGCTTTCTCCGACGGAAAGCGGATTAGCCATCGGCTTAGATTGTCTGCGCTCAGAAGCGGAAAATTTCTGTTTACGTTTCTAATGAATGCTCTGAAATGAGCATCCATCGGCCAAAGAGGAACGATAATCTGCACTTTCCATAATCAGAAGCAGGTCAAATTTTGCAGGAAAACGTGAAAAGAGCAGTAATTACATGCGAAGAACAATGTCCCGACAGTCAAAACAAACTCGAACCTGGAATGGATTAGTGCCGATTGGCCATGGTCCGGGGGGAGGGTAGGGGTAATACGGGGAATCGATACTCTTTCGGGGAGGGACCTCCTGGGGTGTTCGTAAGCGGGTATTTGCTTTCAATAGGCTTTGGGATAGTTTGTTTTTAATTATCCGAAATCAATTTTTGCCATTTCGAGAGAAACACGAGGAAAGGAGATTAGAAAACGCTCGACTCTGGTTTGTAATAGTTTAGTTGACCAGAGATTTGAATCCTTCGATGTCAAATTGTTTCAATTCCCTTATAATCTCGTAATTCAACCTGGATTCAATCCTTCCGCCCGGCGAACAACACGGCGCCAAACCTAACCTCGAAACAATGCCCGGCAGGGACATCTTAAATTTCATGATTCGATCATCAATCAACCGCCGATCCTTCGAAAGCCACCCGCTCAGTGAAACAAAAGGATTCCACGCCACGAGGACTCGTTATCGATGAACTAATTAAAATTTTCCAGTTGGTGGAGAGAAAACGATTTCAATAGTTCCAAGGCGTGGAAGTGGGGAATCGTTTTGGGAGGGCGCGAACTGGATCGGCCGACCTCCGAGAAAGTCGGATGAAATGAAGCAATAGAAATATTTGAATCATGTTTTCTAATTTTAATTGCTAAATTAAAGGATACCGAATGCAGGGTGGAACCGGCGGATAATTGAAGGATTGTTTTAAATTGGAACGTTTAGTGGTTTCTTCGAATGAGTCTGTGGTTTTTGGTCAGGAGTCACTGAGAGAGAGAAACAAAAATTGGAAGAAGGATGAAATAAATTATAGGATCAACTTCTTACACCGAAGAATGCACCGAAGAAGGATTCGACATTCTCACGCACTTTTATCGGAATTCATGCTCGGTTTGCCTTCATTCCAGCCAACAGGAGAGGATCCTTTTTGATCCCGATTTTTTATTTATGTGTGAAACGAAGAAAAAGGTCGAACGGGAAAAAGGATTGCGAAACTCTGCAGTCGCTGAGAGATCTCATCATTCGAAAGTAATTAAATTTTACGTACCCTTTTAGCTATCATATTTTTCAGGAGTATTTTTTTTGGCTCACACCCCTCAGGGATTGACCTGATTTCCGAGAAGCTTCTTTTTCTAACCGGTTGAAAATCGCAATTTTAAGACGCTTAAAGGCCTGGAAAATCAAGAAGATCAAATCCTCGCTTCGGAAATCAATTATCGCAATTATTTTAAATGCCAAGATAGGATTCCGTAAAATTGCTGCCTTTCGGATCTTCTTCAAAAAGGGTGCGCACTCATCTGGGTTGGAAGATTGATGTCTCGAAGGGCGAACATTTAGCACCTATTACTGGACCCTAAACGGCTGTTTGTCTGCTTGCTTGCTTGCTCATCCGAAATGCGGTGGTTGCATTTCCACTAATGCATGAGGTGCCGCCCTTTTTGCTCACTTTTGCTTTCCGAAAGATCATCATCGGTTCGGGCTGCTGTGGGTCAAATTAACGGGAATTGGAATTCTCAGGTGGCCCACTATAGGTGGGTTGAACTACTAATTATTGATTTATATCTATTGAAAATGGGATGCATCTGGATGCCTTTGGAAGCCTTGTCAGGAGCAGTAAAGAAATGAGCAGTTTTCAATAATTTACTTATTTTCTTGCAGCCTTCCCAATCACGAAGGAGTTTAATTACAATCAAAATCTAGCCAACTCATTCGGTTTTTAGATGTGTCATAAATTCAGTGATAATCAATAAACTCGTGGTGACATCGTAGACATAAGAAAGTTTTTGAGAAATTGAGGTTCTTTCCATCATTTTGGCTAAATTTAATCGAAGTACCGAAGCTAAATTCTGAAAATTTGAGCAAAACTGATCCAATGTGTATTGTATACATCTGTCAAGTTTCATAACAATCCGAGAAGTATGTACGGGCATGCCTTTGGAACAACAAAGCCTGCAAATTCAACAACAAAAATTGTGTACACTCATACTACCAATCAAGGTGCATCCCATAAATTAATCGCTAAGAAGCTTGGTATCCCTAATATCAAGCATTTGTCGTGCGATAAAATCCTTTAAGGCGAATTTGACTGTCAAACGCGTCGCTAGAAAATCACTGGCGTCTATATGTTTTGTCCCGAAAACCTGTCTGGACTACATGCCTACAAAGTACCGAAGGTCTTAATCAGGAATTAAAAGCAGAATTTCGCTGCTAAGACCCGTGTTCAGAAGCTCTACACGCAGCAGTTGCTCACTGGGTTGTCCTCAGCAAAGGCCCTGTCAATATATTCAAACTGCACTCGACACAAGTAGGCCGTGATCCAACATCATAACTTCTCACTCGATGACACATGAATAGGTAAGTGCTTATTTATCTTCCAAAAGACCATTGCACTGGGTGATTAGTTTACATAGTTCATGAAGTGCACACTCGTTAGTCCGCATTGCAACGTGACTACCCGTGAATATTTCGTCACCAAGTCCAAGTTTGACATTCCAGAGGATGCTCGGAAGAAGAAAATGTCAAATTTTGCGATGAAATTCCCAAACCTGGCAGGCGATTTGTGGTTGTGGCGAAACGAGCCTTTCCGCTATCACTTCTGGTACTATACCCAACTAAGGGCCGTTCACACAAAAATTCGGACATACAACAAATATTTTAGAAAAATAACATGTTAGATAAATGTGATTATCAACGCAAGCGCACATAGACGTATATGGATTTATTTCCAGAAGCTGTTGGGCGCACTTTCTTATTCACTCATTTCATCAATCTTTGCGTTGTGTTCTTGTCAATTTTCTTCGAAGCAGTAAGCCACTTAGAACAAAATTCTTGGATCGTTGATACCTCTCCACAACGCTTTTTAAGGTTTCCCTTGGCCATTGACCAGTATGTTTCAATCGGGCGTAGCTGTGGACAATTTGGTGGATTGCAATCCTTGGGAACGTAAATAACGTTATTTTGCTCATACCAAGTGATTGCATTTTTAGCGTAATGACAGCTGGCCAAATCTGGCCAGAACAAGGATTGAGTCGCATGTTTTCTCAGAAAAGGTAGGAGCCGCTTTTTGAAACATTCTTGATGGTAAATCTCAGTGTTTGCGGTACCTGCGGTACGAAAATCTGAGATTTTAGCCCACAGGAACATATTGCTTGCCAGACCTGATGTTTTTCAGGGAATTTGGTATTATACTTGCGTTTCAGATGTTCAGGGGCATCTTTCCGGCTAGTTGCAGTGTGAAATTTCCGTTGAAGCAGTATATTCCGATCAAGACAATGGAATTTTGTGAGAAGTTGTTCATAAAGCTTTCTGGAACGTGTTTTTACCGATTTTTGTTGCTTTGCGTTATGATCTGGGTATGTTTGAGCTTTGAATGATCTCAATCAAGCCTTAGACTTCACTTCTTGCACAAAACCGGTTGAAATTTACATTTGCTTTGCAACTGTCCGTGTTGAGACCTTCGGGTTTGCCTGAAAAGCAGCAAAGACTCTTTCCTCCTTCCTAGTGTTGCTTTGTCCATGTTCACCACCACTTTCAGCTTTCCTTTCGACAGTAAGACCCTCTTTATAACGTTTAATACCATCTGCCAGTTGATTTGGAACATTTAACGATTTTGCGATGAATCGAACAGTAGAATTGGAATTCACCAAATATTTGTGCAAGATAGATTTCCTGGATGCTAGTTCAGACGGCGCCATCTTGAATACAGAATGCGCTTTTGTAAACAATGTGTATGATTCACGATATCCAGTGCTGGTTGAAACTATGATTATAATTATCACCAAAAATTTTGAAAGCGATTTTTTTTAACGATCATTGAGATGACAAATTTTTAGTAAGAATGAAAATTGCTCGATAATCTGGACATTTCTTAATGTTTTTTAAAATACTTTTAATTGACAGTGTAGACCATGGGTCCAATCCACCATGAAGATTTCTGATGATTCCGACAGAGATGCTACAAAATTGCAAAATATAAGAGAATTCTAGGTTTTTTTTTCAAAAGGGCGAATCTAACAATGAGAGGCTCTCTCCTCTTTCGCTCTCTTTCATTTATTACAGCGCCATTATAAATCTTTTGAGGTATTCTTTAGTACAGATAGAAACACAACTGCTGGCTACCATACTCTACAAATAGTTGAATGAAAAACGTTACGCTGAATGGAATATAAATGAAAGAGAAAGTAATCAAAGAGAGTCTCTCAATTGCAGATTCGCCCTAATGAAAAAAATACCCTAGATTTGTTTGTAGCATTTTTGTATCCTTAGAATGGCGCATACCATATGCAAGAGTAAAACCAAAAGTTGCACCATAACAGCTGCCTTGCATATGATATTTTGTTAAGCTTTCTGAGTGTTAACCATTTTCAGAGTTCCGATTTCGATTCGGCCAAAAAGGATTGTCATTTTTTTAATATGATTTTTTTTTTATAATCATTAATTTGTACAGACTCAATTGAATCAACTTTATTTAAAGTATGGTTTACATAACACATTAAATTTAAATTCTAAATTATCTAAACACTAACTATACCATTTATGGTTTTCTTTTGACTTGAACAATTTTTGAAAAAGAAAAAAAAACACATACACAGATACAAAAAAACTTAAAGTAAACATACAGGTTAAACTTACTACAATCTAAGGCTAATGTTAGTCAAAAACACATAAATGAGTTTCAAGTACTCCAAATCACGTTCAGCCAAAATATCATAAATCACGTTCAGGCCCGAAAGGAATCATAAAGCCCCGATTTGACTCCACGATGCTCAACACAAGACCAAACAAACTTGATCTGTGTCCCAATTGGCTTGTCCACACTCACAGAGATTGCTGTCGCTCAGCCCAACCCTGTATAAATGAGCGTTCAAAGAATAATGATTGGACATGAGGCGAGACATGACACGAATGAAGTCTCGACCCACATCCATCCCGCTAAACCAAGATTTCTTCGACACCTTTGGGATGAAGGAATGTTGCCATCGCCCCAAATCTCCTTTACTCCATTTATACTGCCAGCTGACGAGTGACTGTTGACGAAAAATAGGAAAAAATTCGATGAAGGCGATTTGTCGATCACAAATATCGCCTTCCATAGCGCCCACCTTTGCAAGCGAGTCAGCTTTCTCATTGCCCGGAATTGAGCAATGAGTTGGGACTCATACAAAGGTGATGATAAAATAACACGAAGATAAAGCACTTAGAAGCTCCTGTATTTTCATGAGAAAATACGAGGAGTGCTTTACTGGCCTCAATGAGCGAATAGTCTCTATAGAACTGAGACTATCCGTGAACATGAAGTACTGATCCGGTGTTAATGAGGCAACAATTTCTAGCGTAAAGTGTATTACCGCTTATTATGCCTGGTTATGCACAATAAATAAACATTATTTTCGAATTTAATACTTTTAACTTCTGTTCGTTTGACTTTTCTCTGTTGTTGTTGTTGTTGTTGTTGTTGTTGTTGTTGTTGTTGTTGTTGTTGTTGTTGTTGTTCTTGTTATTATTTTTGTTGTTCCGGTCTGGGACCAACGGTTTTATCTGCTTTCCGAAGGAAGACGTGATGACGGATTTTTCCGCTCATATTATACTAACGGCACCATTTCCTGTGACTCGTGTAAGGGGTCATGGAGTTCTCTTTCTCTCACAAATATGTTTTGTAATAACTGTTGTATGCTAAATTGGTTTGCAAAATTTCAGCATAGAATTTTTTAATTTTTAATTTTTTTAATTAAAATTGTATTTCTGACCTCAATGACTATTCTCCATGATAGGCGATTGCGAACTCAAACTTGATATTTCAACGAATTTCTATTTTCTATTGAGGTAAACCCCCCGCACATGTGAATGGCCCCTGTAGCATCACTACTGTTGGTTTGTATAGGTTCTTAAACTAGAAATTTCAACATAATATATAAACCAGATATAATCTGGTGTTTTGTTATTGCTTCGTCGTTTTCGAACAATAATTCGTAATTTAACTTTAACTTACAGTGAAATCATAAAATATCCGCGTGCTTCGGAAAAGACGTAGTGAATACAATCGATTCCCACCCGACATGCGTGAGTGTCGGTAGTATTTCCACATTTTTTTGTTTTTTTGTGCTTCGCCCCCGCACCCGGCAGAAGAGTTACATCAGCTTAGTTTTGTTTATTAGTGGTAGTGTTGTGACATCCGAACATAAATTATTAAGTTTGAGTGTTTGTCCGCTTTGTCGCGAGTGAATCGATGATTATTAGCAGTTTGGAAGTTCGATATAGAGTCGCCTCATAGCGGAGATTCGATAATTGGCAGAGTGTGGAGTGAAAAAAAAAGAAGACCAGTGCATGCAGAAAACGGCCATTTGCTTGTCAGAAGCAGCAAACGAAGACAATGTGCATGTGTGCGTGAAAGGCTGCCACATAATTTCAGATAGTATACAAAGTTATGTTACGCAGGTTGCATATCTAACGGACGATTTGGCAACGTTAATTTTTGCGCTTATTTTGTCGCGAGTGCATGAAATTAATTACGAATGAACGTCGAGAATTTTTATGCTTGCGAATGAACAAGCGAGAGTTGTAAGGAAGCGGCCATGGGTGAGATGTATCTGACTATAACTATATAACAATAACCTTATTTACCAAATTCCATAATAGTACCAAATACGTGCCTGGTTTGGAAGTTTAACTTTCCAAATCTGGAAGTCTGTTGCAGTGCCCTTATCCAAATGATATCGGTAATGTATACATGCGGGGCTTATTGTATGTGAAAGTAACCTCGGAATGGGCGTGACTCTCCAGACATTCTAAAATGGGTTGCAGGATCTGCAGTAGAGCTATCACTTTCTAGCTCTCGGATTAAATCTGCTTCGAATGGTCACTTGAGGGATTTTTGTAAACATATTTCTTCCATAATACCATTGCCGGCCAATGAGTATTAGATCACACCCACACACACACACACACACACACACACACACACACACACGCGCACACACACACACACACAAACAGGAAACGTTCATCTTATTTTATGAGTTCATGACTCTTATTCTCAAATGACAGATGTGAATCATGAGCTTAGGAAGACTAGTTTTGCCTCTAATCTAAAGTTGTGTAATCAACTGCATTACTTAAGAGTCATTTCAAGAATAGCTTTAGCGTAGTAAGTACACCCAAATACTATTATGGGTCTCCACATCCACACTAGGTTCGAATCCTAACTGTGGATTTTTTTTTTATTTGTTCAAAAAATGAAATCCATGCTGTTAGGGCATCTCGAGCGGTGGTGGTTATTCTAGTTCTAAAATGAAGCCTCAAACAGGTTCCATAATCAAGATTAGAATAAACATGATCAATTAAAGTTCTACTGTGCCTGGAAATTCGCGTATATTCGTCAACAGTTTGTCTTAAATTGAAAAAAAAAATAGCTAAATGCTTCAAATGATTCGAACTATTATTATCACGCCAATTGATGTTAAAGTCACCAGCCAATATATTTAATTTACTCGAATCAAGAAATACCTCAAGCCAGTCCTCTAAAATTCCAATGAAACGCTGATCACTAGAACTGGTGGAATGAGATTGACAGAACCAAGAAAATGCTTACCAATTCAATGGTATTGGTGAGTGAAACTTGCGGAAGTCGGGAGTTTCTGTCTATGAAGCGAATTTGAATTTGAAACTTTTGAATTTCCCAGATAAAAGCTAAAGGTTTTCAATCCTGGCACCGCCTTGGAACATTCTTAGGGATTCAATTTTCGCTCCATCGCACGGTCTGTAATCTCTGTCGGAAGCATTGCATATCAGCAAAGTAAACCGTGTGAATATTCTCCTGACGTCTTCGTCTGGAGTTTAAGTCACAAATCATTCCGAATCAGGAACGTTTGGAACTTTCTTTGAGAACCTCTTGAATTTACGCAAGGAACGTCTTGAATTGAACTTCTAATCGTTTGAAATCTTATTAGAGATATTCTTGATGGCATGTCAAAAGTTTTTGGAACAATTGGAGAACCCTCCGGAACTTCTGAAGAAACCTCTGAAACTTCTAGAGAAGCCTCTGATATTTCAATGAACTTTTGTCGAAAACCTCTTGAATTTACTTGAGTAACCTCTGTTCTTGATGTCGTGTCAAAAAATCCTTTGGACAATTGGAGAAACCTCCGATACTTTTGAAGGAGTTTCTAGAGAAGCATATGAGGTTTCTGAAGATTTTTCTTGCTCTTCTGGATGTCTGAAAAGGACTTAAGACCTGAAAAATTCTTTGAAATAAGCTTATTAAACTTCTGGAGAAGGTTCTGAGCGTTCTGGAACCTTCTTCTTGGTCTCATGAATTTCTGAAGAAGCTACTTAGTTACCAAAAAATCCTATTTCTGAAACTGCTGGAGAAGCCTCTGAGACTTCTAGAGAAGGATCTGAGATTTCTTTGAACTTTTGTTGAGAACCTTTCTAATCTACGCGAGAAACGTTTTGGATCGAACTTCTGATATTATGCAATCTTTTTAGAAATGGTCTTGATGCCATGTCGAAAAGTGTTTAAAGGAAATTGGAGAAACCTCCTGAACTTTTGGTGAATCATGCGAAACTTCTGGAGAAGGCTCTGTGATTTCTGGAGATTCTGAGTCTGATGTCTGAGGAAGCCTGGATTTCTGAGGTTGCCTCTGGAGAAGTTTCGGGGAGCTCTGGAACCTTTTTGCGGATCTAATGGATATCTGAAGAAGCTCCTGAGTTACCTAAAATGTCTTTGAAACGTATTTTGGAACTTCTAGAGAAGCATTTGAACGATTGAAGCTTAACACTTTTAGTTTGATCTCTGGAAGATCTGGAGAAGCCTCTGCGACAATAAGCGAAGGCTCTGATACTTCTTGGAACTTTTGTCGAGAACCTCGCGACATTAACGCGAGATACGATTTGCATTGAACTTCTGATCATTTACAATCTTATTAGAAATAGTCTGGATGTGATGTTGAAATGTCTTTTAGGCAATTGGAGAAACCTTCGGAACAATTGGCGATTCATCTTGCTCTTTTAAGCCATTTATGTTCCTGAAAAAGCCTGCGGAAGAATCGCCTGAAATTTGTGGAGATGGTTCGGGGAGGTCTGGAACCATGGTCTTGGTCTTATGGATTTCTGAAGAAGCCACAAAAACTTGTCTTTGAAAGGAATTTCTGATTCCTCTGGAGTAGCCTCTGGGTGATCTGAAGCCTCAACGTTCTTGTAAGGACTCCGGAACCTTCGGAGGCTCAGGAGAAGCCTCTGTGAACTCAGCTGAAGCTTTAAGATATCTAAAGAAGCTTCGCAATTTTCTGCATTATAGGAGAAAACACAAGGTTACCGGAAAAGCCTTTCAGCGGAACATGTAAATTTTTTTGGTTAGTCTCTGGCCCTTCTGGAATGCCTCTGTCATCTCTTGACAAGCCTTTTTTTCGAGAAATTTTCTAATCTTCCGAAGAAGTCACTGAGATTTCTGAAGAAGTCACAGAGACGGCTTGAGACATCTCTGGTAGAACAAAGTTTTACCTCTGGAAGGTCATTTAGGTTTCTAAAGAAGTTACTCTGAGCTTCTAAAGAGATGATCTGATTTCCACTTCTAGACTAGACAAAAATGTGGCCTTTTATTTTTTAGAAGCCACATGAAAGGCTTCTCCAGGAGTTTCTGCAAGATTTTCGAGAGGAAACTTTTGTGCTACTATTCCGAGCTTCTTCAAGAGCCTTCGCGAAAGCTTGGAAAAGTCGCTTTTCATTTCTCCAGCACCTTGTTTTGATTTTCTCCGAAGTTAGTTATGGTTTATCTACAGTTTTTTTTTTGGCTTCTCCAAGTTTCCATAGGTTTATTGTCAAGCATCTTTTGGAGACTTCAGAAGAAGTCACGGATTTGCATGAAAAAGCCACTTCGATGCTTTGAGAAGCCATTCAAGCCTATGGAGAATGTTTTAAGTCATTCTCAGTTTCTGGTGAAACAAATCTGTTACTCTGGGAGAGTTTCCTGCGTCTCTGGAGAAAGCTTGGAGAAGTCGCTTCATATTTCTCGACAACGCAACATATTCATGATATCATAACCTGTGTTTCTTGTTTGGATGAATACATTATTTCCCGAACAGGAGAGGTGCACCATTCAGTTTTCCTGATGTTTACAGTACTGTGTGGATGATTTATTTTAAAATTGCTAGTCCGATATTTTTCGTTTTTCGTTTACCATTATTTTGCTAGAGTGAGTGTTTCATTAATTCAGTAGTGTAAATACATGCTAAGGTTAGAAAAATTGATTGAATTGATCAAACTTGATAGAGATAATATTACACGATAATCAACAGGTCTGCTGTGAAGGCAACAAATAGTTAATTTCTACCAAATTTTGTAGACAATATCTGATATTTCTCTATTTCACAAAACTTTTAAAGTAATAATACTTCAGTTAGGCATAAAGATGAATGAATGTACCAAACGACTCGTGATGTAAAGGGTGATACGGTCAAAATTTGGTCAAGGGAAAACGCGTGTAAATCGGTGAAATCGTTTATTTAAAAAATCAAATTAAATTTCTTTTTCAAGTTCAATTAGTATAAAATTCAGGAAAAATATTCAGTTAGGCTTCCGCTTTTCCAAATCCGAATTGCCGGCCTTACGCTTGACCCCTGCCATCAGATTTTGTACAGCCACCTTGTCCACCTTCTTCGCCGCAGAAAGCCAGTTTGCCTTGAACTGCTGCTCGTCCTTAGCAGTTTTTTGGTCTTCTTTAGGTTCCGCTTGACAATAGCCCAGTATTTCTCAATTGGGCGGAGCTCTGGCGTGTTGGGAGGGTTCTTGTCGCTGGGAACCACCTGCACGTTGTTGGCGGCGTACCACTCCATGGTCTTTTACCGTAATGGCAAGATGCCAAATCCGGCCAAAACAGTACGGAACAACCGTGTTTCTTCAGGAAAGGCAGCAGACGTTTATTCAAACACTCTTTCACGTAAATTTCTTGGTTGACAGTCCGGAAGCTATGAAAATGCTGCTTTTCAAGCCACAGGTACAGATAGCTTGCCAAACCAGATATTTCTTTGCGAACTTTGACAGTTTCGTGTGCTTGAAAATATCTGCTACCTTTCCTTCAGCCTGTCGGACGTGTTTCGCTTACACGCATCATTCGTCAAACAGCTCCGTCGGTGCCTCGTCTTTTGTTTATCATCGCGATTTGGAGTCACTACCTTCTTGTAAGTCGATAGTCCGGCTCGTTTTTTGGCTCGATGCACGGTTGTAGACGATACACCCAGCTTATTTGCGGCATCTCGGAGAGATAGGTTAGGTTTCGCTTGAAGCTACCGGCAACTCTCTTTGTCGTCTCAGCGGCTTCCGGTTTTCGATTTCCCCCGATCCAGACTTCCTGGCTGTCGACAAACGTTCCCCAAACACTTTAATTACATTTGTAACGGTTGATTTGGCAACTTTTAGCGATTTTGCCAACTTTGCGTGCGAGTAGCTCGGATTTTCGCGATGCGCGAGCAAAATTTTGATACGCTGCTCTTCTTGCTTGGACGGCATTTTGACAACTGAAGAGTGAATTCCAAAATCAAAATAGGAGCAACATTCTACACACACACACCTTCAAAATGAGGGTGTTCAGGATTTTTAAATGCAAAATTAGAGAAATACGTCAAGTTGGTATTGACCAAATTTTGACCGTATCGCCCTTTAGTAGGGCTCTCATGGACGTTGAACCAGACAGGTAATTGTTACTCATTGTATCCATATAAATAAGATTTATTTTTATTAGGTTTGCGTCGACCATCGGTTGAATCGGTTGAATCGGTTGTGTCGATATTTTGTTCCGCAATATTTTGTTTTCGGGCGTAGTATTTTGTCTATTGTTTCGGTTGCCTATAGTTCGTTGCGCGAGTGATCGAGTGAGCATCGGAAGTCGCGGTTCGCCGGTTAAGATCGGTCAGTGGTGAAGTACATAATGAATTGTGATCTAAACTATTCGAGCCACCCTATTTGGAACAAATAAACCACTTGTAAGGGACTCCAGTGGCATCCGTACTGTATTTGTAGATCGGTCCATCTTGGGTCTCAAGCGTTGAGATCAATTACCTTGTTTTCCTAATGAAATACCTCTATCACACTCTGTGAGTGGCCCCAATAGCATTATTACTGTTGGTTAAAACCGGCGGCTTTTCAGCATTATTAAATAACATTTTGTTTTCCCCATTAAAATCCACAATCACACTTTGTGAGTGGCCCCAATAGCATCCTTACTGTTGGTTTAAATCGGTTCAAATCGGAAATCGGTACTAATTGCACTTGACAGCTTATCGTTAACCAAAACGAACCCTGCTGCCACCCAATCCTGTTATCCAAAATCCCAGTGATTTCTCGTGGAAGTGCAGTGGATTTCACGGCTTCCAATAAAGCGAGTATCATGTCAACACATTCCTACCCTTTCCTTATTTGACCTGCATTCGGACGGGGCCGGCGCCGGTATTGCTTTAGTTTGGGATCACCAGTTTTTACACATTGAAGATGTATGTTAGTCCCAAGCATCATCTGTTGGCTCTCTGTGCAATAACAGCTGATCTGGCAACAACGGAGTAGCAACCTCGGGCGGTCAATCATGCTCATGCTCATGCTCATGAACACATTATTTCCCGTGTAGTTGGTTGAATTTGAGACCATTTTCAAGATTCAAAGTTTTGCCCATTTCTTCGTTATTTTTCTCTCAATTTGCATAAAAAAATGTAACTGCACTTCAATTCTCGGGTAATTCATGATTAGGGCCTAAAAACCATTTGTAAACAATGACTTTAAACGTTGATATCTCACGAACATTCTTCTACCAAATGCTGCTTTCATTGCACGAGAGTGATATGAGATTCAAAAGAAATCGACATTTAAAGTCATTGTTTACAAATGGTTTTTAGGCCCTGTTCGGAATTCGTTGAGGAATGCACCACCGTTTCGTAGCAGCTGATTTAGCCGCTCAAACTGTAATTTATTTCAATTAATTTTCAATTATTTTATCAAATTATGTTCTTAATACTTACAGAGATAGTTTCTCCGCTACACCTCTTACAACGATTACATCAACTCCACGATCCCAAATGGTTTCAACACTAGTCTAAATAGAATTTTACTTTCTTAATTTAATAGTGTTTCGCAAGTTTTAATGGCTAATACTCACTTCAATTCTTTGCAGATCGATTAGAGAAACTAGTTTAATGAAACTGCCTCCTAATGTAACCTATATACAAATATACACATTCGAATTAGTTTTTTCTTCGATCAACTTGTCTTTTCTTCATACCGTGATTTACTCCAATTGCACCTTCCCACTGGAACTGCACTTTACACTATTGTTCCCAAAAATACAGATTTTAACCGGTAAATACTAATTAATTAAATTAAGCTCCGAAAAGACCGCACTATTTCAATCCAGGTTTGTTTTTGTTTTGATTCTCTTTCTACCTATACCATCTACACCTATTCTATCCGTTCGCGCAGTCGCCAACGATCTCGATTCGCACTAGACCGGCATTTGTGCCAAACCGTGCGGCCAGCCCAGTGGGTTTCGTTACACCCCAGCCCGTAACTCCGGTTCCGGTTCTCCGGTTCCGGTTTTACCAGGAATTTCGACCACTGCCAAGTTGGCCACCGCTCTCCTGAACACTCCTGTCGCCGTCCAAACGTATGCTTGCCGGACCTTACCGTCTGCTCCCTCGATAACTTCCTTCACCACTCCACGTATCCACTGCTTCCGCTGATCTCCGTTGACCACAAAACCAGATCACCTACTTTCAGCGCCCTTCGTTCGTCGTGCCACTTCGTCCGCCTGTTGATTTCTGGCAGGTATTCTTTGCTCCATCTTTGCCACATCCTATCAGCAAGATACTGTGATCGCTTGTGTAGATTTCGCAAGGCTTCCGCCGGCTCGACGCGTTCGACGATCTGATCCGCCTCCTTAACTACGCCACGCAAAAAGTGATTTGGCGTAAGCGCCTCGACTTCCGACTCCTGGGATGAATATGTCAACGGACGAGTATTTATCATATCCTCCGCCTCTGACAATGTTGTCAGCAGCACTTCGTCGGTCAATTTCCTGCCGTCGTCCATTGCCTTCATCGCTTCCTTCACTGATCTCACCATCCTCTCCCAAACTCCACCCATGTGAGGAGTTCCAGGAGGAATGAAATGCCACTTAATCGCCGGACTGGCGATACTCTCCGCGCATTCCAATTCAATCCTTCTTACCATCTTCAGCATTTCATTGTTGGCGCCCTTGAAATTCGTCCCATTGTCGGAAAAAATCTCGTCTGGTGAACCTCTCATGCAGATAAATCGTCTGATCGCCATCAGGCACGCTTGCGTGGTCAAGCTATGCACCATCTCGAGGTGCACTGCCCGTACTGCTAGGCACGTAAACAGCGCCGGAACTCTTGGATGACACCGGTTGATACGGCACCAGAAAAAATCCTTCACGACCGCCGCTATCACCGACCGAAGCTTTGGAATATAGAACCGCTGACGCAGTTCGTTAAAGACCGTCTCCCGATTCGCATGGCCGAACTTCTCTTGGTAGCACTGTATAATCTTCTTCGTTATTTCGTGCTGCCTAGGAAGAATAATCGGGAACTTCTTATCGAACGGAACAGTTTCTGCCAACGCCAATCGGCCTCCCATTCTGACAACGCCGTCGGCATCGATGATTGGATGTAGCTGGTAGAGCCAGCTTGATTTTTCGACGATCGCCGCCGAGTTGGAGTCTCGTTGGAGCTCCAGAATCCTCACCTCCTCCGGAAAGCTGTCGTGCTGTGCCTGTTTCAGCAGAATATTCTCTCCATCGCTAAGCTCTTCTTGAGTCAGTGGCTGCAGGATGCACCTTGGTTTTCTTCCGTTGCACTGCTGTAGCTAACTGTCCGCCTCTGATACCAAAATGGGTTCGCCTTTTATTTTTCTCCGGCAGTTGGCGATGAACCGGACAACGCTTGCAGCGATCCGAATCAGCCTTCCCCAACGTGACGTGACGTGGACGTTGATCAGCTGGCTTGCAAACGACGCATCGTGGAACAATACGCATGCCTTCATTTCCTCCGGAACCTCAAACTGCGCTCTTTCGTGCTCTGGCCACAAATGCTCCGAATCGTACAGAAACTGTGGTCCATTGAACCATGGACCGTCGGATGATAGAGGTGGCCCGGATCCCCATTTCGTAACGATGTCTGCAATGTTCTTCTCCGACGGAACATATCTCCAATCATTTGCCTTCGTCAGCTCCACAATTTCACCAATCCGGAAGGCGACGAACTGCTTATATTTATGCTGGTCGGAGTGGATCCAACTCAGAACCGTTTGGGAATCGCACCACAAAACTTGTCGAGCGATGGGTAGCGAATGGTTGGCCTTAACTGTGCGCATCATCCTTGCCCCGAGTACAGCGGCCATCAGCTCTAGACGGGGAATGGACTGAAGCTTTAATGGAGATACTTTCGATCGAGACATTACTAGCGAGCACTTTACACTTCCATCTACCACGGCGCGGAAGTATGCCGCACAACCGTAGGCGTGGATACTAGCGTCGGTGAAGATGTGAAGCTCCATAGATGACAGCGACGACGAGGAAGTTCCGTTGAAATAACAACGAGGTATGCGTATCCCGGTGACCATGGGCAACAGTCCGGTCCATCGATCCCACTTCGTTAGAGTGTCGTCGTCTATCTCTTCATCCCATTCGCAGCCTGTTCGCCACAAGTCTTGGACCACCATCTTTCCGTGTATAGTAAACGGAGTGAGTAGCCCAAGCGGGTCGAAAAATCCCATCACGCTGCTCAGAACTATACGCTTCGTTGGGCGAACACCATCCAGAAGATACGTCTCGTTTCGGGTCCCAGATTATTCCGAGTACCCTTTCGGTTCCGCTTTCCTTATCGCGGTTGAAATGCACCGCTTGCGACGCCTGTGCCTCACCCAGCTCGTTAAGAAAAATTCCAGAGTTGGACACCCAGTTCCTAATCTCGAAACCGCCCTTCGCATGGACGAGAATTGATTAGGGCGAATTTGCTTTTGTATAAAAACACTTTGTCTACTAATTTATCGAAAGTTGAATAAAATTCCTTTAAATTGAATATATCAGCGGATAGAGATAAACTTCCGCTTCCTTAAAGAGTGCTTAATTTGTATGTGTGACCTTTTGTTCAAGAGAAAATGACTACGAAAGACATTTTTTACACAAGGGGCTATTCATAAACCACGTAAACAATTAAGGGGGGGAGGTGTTTCGAAAAAGTCTACGTTTGTCTACGATGGGGAGGGGGGATATACCAAAAGTCTACGTAGACCTTTTTTACTCTCTACAAAACTGATATTCATACCTTCCACGCAGAAAAAATCCATCATAACAAACATATTACAGGTAAATCCAAACATAAAATTATTTTATTCGGGCCGCAAACATAAACTTGCTTTCCTTCAAACATATTTTATGTTTAAAACCAAGTGACATCGCTGTTTGAAATTAAAATCACATTATGTTTATTTTCAACATTTTAATGATACGAACAAACGTACAAATTTTGGATTTTACTAGTTGTGTTCTAAATTTTTTTTTTTTTATTGTACACTCAATAGCAAAAAAAGCTGAGCAAAAGTTTGCTTCCAAAAAGTACCATGTTCAACCTTCTGTAACTTTGTCAATTATCAATATAGACTTTATGTGAACAAAATTTTATGTTGATAAGATTTATAAACTTGAAGTTTTCATAACATACACTCAGTAGCAAAAAAGCCGAGCAAAATTTTTCTTCCAAAAACGCGTTGTTCAACCTTCTGTAACTTTGTCAATTATCAAAATATTTTGACAACGTTATCGACCTTAATGGCTTCGTATCTTATCGATAGACCAAAAGTTATTATTGGTTGATAAACGATTTATACACATGTTGAAGCCTCATCTATGACGTCAGCTGTAGTCCAAAAGTCACTTGATGGACAACAGTCCAAATTTTGTCCACATAAATTTACTGTATTTTTAGTCATGAGAAATTTTAGTATGCATATCTAAAATTTCTCCATGACTTAAAAAAATACAGAAATTTATGTGGACAAAATTGAAACTGTTTCCATCAAGTGGTTTGGCCTACCACTTCAAATTTATAAACTTTATCAACATAAAATTTTGTTCACATAAGGTCGAAGCATTAGTTATAACGTTGTCAAAATTTCAGCCAAATATATTGATAATTGACAAAGTTACAGAAGGTTGAACAACGCGTTTTTTGGAAGAAAATTTTGCTCGGCTTATTTTTTGCTACTGAGTGTATGTAAAATAAGATTTTTAGACACACCAATTTCAAAAATCCATATTTCTGTGAAAAATTTTGGGTAGCCTATTAAAAATTTTATCATAGCTTAAAATAATATATTAAATAAAGTGGACAAAGTTTGAACTGTTTCCATCAAGCGGTTTGGACTACAGCTGGCGTCAAAATTGACGCACCAACATGAGTATTTTCCTTTTTCACCAAATATTGACCATGCTGAAATATCGGTGCAAAAAAAAGCTAACGTGAAGATAGTCTATCTATCTTCATATTAGCATCTACACATCTAATGATGGTCTACGTTAAATTTCGAACACAAACATAATAGTAGCAAATCTAAATTAACACATTATGTTAAAAAACCGATTGTTTATTTCACAATCATAGATTTATATCTACATAAGAAACAGTTGATCAATATGTTAATCCTTCCCAAGTAACCACAAGCATTATACCATTGCACTTATTCAACCCAAAATCAACATCAGTAATGCGGGATCGCATCATTTCAACAGTTATCAAGTAATGAAGCGTTACATTACCTTAAGAATGTTGTGATGCATTACCAATGCAATAATGCTACTTTAGCAATGTCTTACAAGGCATTACAAAAGATATAGCATTAGTTCGATCTTAGTGGGGCCCTTTTCAGCTTTAATCCAACTTCAATGATGCACTAGACGTAATACATATGCCCTATATATGCATGCTATTACAGCCTCGTGATTACTTGGGTTCTTTCTGCTAAGTTCTCGAACTTTCTGTGGTACACCCGCCATCAGGTTCCGTACGATATCCTCGGATACGCCCGCCGTGACAATTCTCAATCTTTTCTTGAAATATTCGGTACCATTTGCTTTCTTCTTAGTTTTGAAGAGTGTCCGCTTAAGTAGAGCCCAGTACTTCTCTATTGGGCATTGGTCTGGACAGTTTGGTGGATTGGCTGTTTTTTGGCACGTATTTGACCTCTTGTAGCTTATGCCATTCCAGGAAGGATTCGTATTGTGACAAGAGGTCAAATCAGGCCAGAACAGAGCTGGATAGTCGTGGCTACTGATAAACGGTAGCAACCACTTTTGCAGACATTCTTCTCGTACACACCGTCATTGATAGTGCCGGTAGAAACGAAACATTTAGATTTTCGACCACAACTACATATGGCCTGCCTAATCATTATACTTTGTCGAAAATGTGGACACCTTCTTTGTTCGGAAACGCTATAAAACGGTGCTCCTGCGCATTGCGGTATAAAAGCCAGGCCCAGAAGCTATTTAAAGTCTTTGAGTATGTACGTCAAGCACCGCAGAAGACTTTTTGCAGTGAAATTTTGCATGTCATCACAGTAGGGCACCTTTTTTCACTTTGTACGCCTTCAGTCTTTGCCCCTGTTTCACTTTTTTTTACGTATGATTTTGACTTCCACGCTACATTTCGCACAGAAAGATCCGGATCAATAATAGCTACCACCTTCTTGTCCATATGTCGGGAGCATACTTTCGATTTGTTCCACTTTCAACCTTCAGATCCACAGTCAAGCGCTGGTCAAATGATTTGCAAACACAAAACATGGTTCTTTTCGGTAGTTTTAGTTTCTTGGCAAGATTGCATACCAATTTAGATTTTGTCGCCGTTCGTACAAAACGCGTGTCCACTTGATTCGACGCCATTTTACTGAATGTAACAATAATGTAAACATGTTGTACCACGAAATAAAGTGGAGAGTATCAGCTGTCATATATTGGAAACGTTTCAGCGACCCGTGAAATAATTCAATATCTACACTCAAATAATAGTGCCCAAAATTAACGTTGACAGGCTTTAGTTTTCACAGACTCAGACACAAGACACAGTAATTTGAGCGTGTTGGTTGTGTTTCTTTATTAGTTTTTTACAACATCGATAGATCAAATCCATGGTACCAACTCATTAGTAAGTTTATGATGTCAAGCATTGAGTAGTTAACTTGCTCCCATTATGACAAACATTTAGAAGAGGGTTTTAGTTATATGCGGTTGTAATACCTGTCAACAATGCTATAGTGCAAGATGGAACAAAGTAGAAAATACATAAAGAGGTCTGTGAAGACGTCAACTTGCTTTGGAAAACTTTCAAAGAAGATAAACTGAACTTGATATGTAAAGTAAAAACAAAAATAGCCGCAAATGCTTTGATTGTGGACTGCATTTTGCGACAAAACTGAATGCAACGCAAAAGCATCCACAAGGCAGATATTTCATCGAAGGAAATAAGGCCACTCAAGATTCTGCAGCAACGCCAGGAAGAAATTATTTGTGAGGTCGACGAGAACGGAGCTACACAAGCTCTATGGATAGAATCACGTTTTGTCGAAATCATTGGGCTTGACATCCAAGAAACAATCCCACCAGAACTTCCGCTGATGAACTTTAGTTATTGGTTTAAGCAGCCGTGGTGTGGGCATCTTTAGCATTTGCATTATTGATTGATGTTATTTTTTATTTATGGTATTTTTATGAAACAAAATAAAAAGGAATAACTGCATAACCTGATTGTTTGAGTTTTATTTCATCAATCGTTCCTCAAACCGCCACAGCCACATATTGTTAAACATTTTCCATAAATTGAAAAAAATTGACAAAGTCTACGTAGACTTTTAGGAGGGGGGGTTGGAAAAAGTCTACGAAAGTCTACGATGGGGAGGGGGTTTGAAAATGTCAAATTTCGGTCTACGTGGTTTATGAACAGTCCCCAAGCAGATTCACCCTAATCTAATGTTGGCGCTGAAATTGTTGTTGAAGAAGCAGTTATCATTTGTAAAGTTTAGATCAATACTGAAACAAACATCACATAACCCGATAAACTTCCTATCCATCCATCCAATACCTCTGCTTCCTAGCCTTCCCCATGCGACTTATTTCCATCGCAGGGCATCTATAGTTAAGCACAGATGTTGGCTCGTGTCACGGTTCAATCAAATGTTTGGCTTTCGAGTTACACCTGCATGAAATTAAACAACTACATCAACGACACGACGACGAGGGGACTAAATAGTTGAGTCCCGATAAAGTGGGCGAGTGAGTGGTGCTGCGGAGAAGCGTGTGGATAAAAGAACGATCATAAAGAAAGAAGAAAAAAAACTACATTTCTCGATCTACATAATGCTTTCCAGTGTAGGAAGGCCGTCTTGCGCGAGTCGCGGGAAGTGGAAGTCGTCAACTGAAGTTCAAGTGAGGAAGCGTGCCTTCAGTGCTCTCAATCCACGCACGATGCTATTCATACTTGAACAATCTTCTATTTTGACAGGTTCCTCCCAAAAAGGATAATTGAGGGGTTCTCCAGACGAAAACGACGCTGATGACGGTGAACCTGAACTTGAATTCAATTCGATTTGCGGTGATTATAGGCATTCGAGAGGAGCAAAAGAAATGAAAATAGAGCACGATTCCTGTTATTAAGATCTACCCCCAATATTTTTGCGCAGCAATTCGAGCGCTCCACTTCCCCACAGCCCCCCAGTTAAACGGTTTTTAAATGAGTCTTAACGGATTATACACCTGCTGTTGAAGGGCGGCCTCCGGCGCGGCGGCAGGAATCATTAATAACGTCAGTTCAGCTGGCTGCCCGGTTATTTTTATTGTTTTTTATTATTATTGCTATTTGGCTGTGTTCTGTTTCCCCAAATTAACCGCACAGAGCTGCGGGTTTTCGGTCGGTTGATGCGCACACGAGACTTCGACGAGACCTGTAGCGTGAAAATGGTGTCGCGTGGCACAAATTGACGTGTGCCAGTGAAACCGATTCCAAGATGAGGGCGATAATCGTATAATAACCAGCTACTGACAACTACGTAACCGTCTGGCAACTTCTAGGGACTAGGTGATAAATGGATTGCGGTGGTTTAATTACCGGAGGAGTTGTTTTTCAGTTAACCGATTGTGTCGCAATCAGGAGTTTACGTTCACGAATGAAAGGGGTCGTTGCCAGTAGCCAAACTGTCTGCCACATTCCGCTGCTCCTTCGACATATGTCCAGAACTGTGTGATTCCAGAAACTGCTCATCTTCCTAAAGGGCACGTGACATTTCCAGCAACAGAAAAAGAAGTGATACTCTGGGCTTAAATTTCAAACAACAAAAACATCCGATGACAGATTGTGATCATTATTCATCTGTTACAATTCCATCGCAGATGGGATGGAATCTGTCCTAGGGAAAGGATTGAGCGCGTCCCGAAATCCTACCATATTGCAAATCCATTGTGTCTCCTAGTGGAACAGATTTTCCCATTCTGAAAAGTGCCAAAAAATGACCCGACATTCGATAGTTTCACATGCTCTTTTCGCCACCATCGATCGTGGATGAATCCTTTTTTCCCATTCTTCTGGTAAACGCTGGGTATGGAAAAGAGTCAACCAAACTCGATCCACCTCCTCCTCCTACCGGGGCCAGGACGGCCAGGATCGTCACATTCACACGGACACGGACTCAATTTGAAATGCAAACAATCCTCGGCACCCCTTTTTTTCCACTCGCCGAGATCTCCGATCCGATCCTGCGCCTTAGATATGCATGTTTCTGTTGTTTGGATCCATTATCCTTGATTTGTGATGCTCGATCGGTGTACACCTTTCGTTCGGAATTTGAATAAAAATCCCAAATCCTTGGTCCTGGATCGTGGTTCGGGCGATGAATAGGCAGTTTTAGAGTTGTTATTTTTTTCGTCGATCGAAAAGGTGAAAAAGGATACCGTCCTCGTCGTTGTCGTTGTCTTGGTAGTCGTTCCAGTCAGTCGCACGCTCCGTCAGCAGCTGTAAAGGGTGAAATCGAAATGATTATGCGCATGTTTTCGAGTTCTATGTTGGGTGGAAGGATTTTTTTTTTCGGTGTGTGTGTTTTTTGCGGTTTCGGCTTTGTTTGGACCCGGCGTCATTGTTTCGGTTATTTGGGTTTCTAGGACAAAGATATTCTGATCGATGAAAGACGCGGCAGAAACATACGTGATGGGAATGACTAGGATTTGGCTTAGTTGGCCGGGGGATTTTCGAACAACACTGATCGGTTTGGTATTCAGAACATTTGAAAATGACTGCGGTTGCTTTGTTGATGACGTTACCACATGAAGAAATGCTCGGCTTTGTTCAATAATGAATAATCAAAAAGCATTGCATTATTCTGGTTAGAACATAAGGATTACTAATATTTCGGAATAGTTTCAATCAGCGACCGAAATTTTCGCCTACTTGAGAAGAGAAACGTCCTTTTTGACCCGCTTGGAGAAACAGATGAGAATGTGAGAAGCGAGAGAGTATTATACGCTCACCGCAGTTTTCGCGAGAAAAGCACCAGCGATTTATAATTTTCGGAGAGCATGAGTAGCTGATAAATCGTTTCTTTTTCAGTGAATCCTTGATGCCGATAATTATTTTTCACTTACTTTTTGACACCTGAAAATGCACCAGTATTTATGCTTGTTTTATTCTGTCATTGTGATTCGGTAATGATGGTCCATGGCGGTACCAGTGTGCACTAGATAGGCCTTATTTTTTGTTTTTTCTCCTGGTTTACGGTACCTAGCATGTTTTCAGAGAAAAATGTGACATGAGAAAATATTTTCGTTGAATTTTGGAGCAAGATATTTTCGCATATGCAAGAGAGACGATAATGAATTATCGGCAAAAAAAGAGAGATGAAAATGTGAACGGTTCGCTACTCATCGAAAACCTGCTTGAAAGAGAGCATGGTTTTCACCCAGCTGAGTGAGAATTTCGATCTCTGGTTTCAATTTTTGCAGAATCGAACTGATTTTGACATACGTAAAATACATTGTTCGTCTCTGCTTTATTTATCCACCTAGCCAAACAGTCTAGTATAAATCCTTCGGAAATATTTAATACATGAAACTTGATTCCATTCAAAAGTAACCGTTCTCTGATAAACGATTAGTTATAGATTTCGAAATAATATAAAATAAAATTATATCTAAAGTGCCCAGGATAAAACAGCACTGAAAATGTACACTCAGTAGCATAAAAAAAGCCGAGCAAAATTTTGCTTCCAAAATACGCGTTGTTCAACCTTCTGTAACTTTGTCAATTGTCAATATATTTGGCTGAAATTTTGACAACACTATAATTATATTTTGGTCATATAAGGTGTGTATTACACCTTATATGACCAAAATTTTATGTTGATGAAATTTATAAATTTGAAGTTATCATAACATATGTGAAAAAAGTCATTTTAAAAAAAAAAAATTCAAAAATCCGTATTTCTGTGAAAAATTTAGGTAGGATATCAAAAATTTCTCCATGGCTTAGAACAATACAGAGATTGTTGTGGACAAAATTTGAACTGTTTTCATTAAGTGGTTTGGACTACAGCTAGCGTCAAAGTTGACGCTCCAACATGAGTATTTCTCGCTTTCACCTGATGTTTACCATGTTGAACTATCGGTGCAAAAACAAAGCTGAAGTGAATTCATCTTATTAATTCGGCCCAATCCTGTATGATGACAACGCCTCGGCAAAATTTTGCTCGGCTTTTTTTTGCTACTGAGTGTATGCTTATACCAAAGATGCTAATTGACAAGATGTCCCAGATATTATTTTCTATTTTTAATTATTTTAGATTATTAAATAATTTTTTAATTTTTAATTATCTAGATTATTAAATAATCTAGAACCCTGAAATCATCGCCTTCAGGTTTCGCACCATATCTTTAGATACTTTCTTCTATGTTTCGAAGAGTTTTCGCTCTACGAGAGCCCAGTACTTCTCTATTGGGTGAAGTTCTTGAAAGTTTGGTTGGTTGGTTGTTTGTGGCACATATTTAACCTCTTGTACCTTATACCATTCCAGGACGGATTACGCATAGTGACAAGCGGCCGAATCAGGCCAAAACCATAGCTGGACAGTCGTGGCTTCTGAAAACGGTAGCAACCGCTTTTGAAGATATTATGTCTCGTACACATCCTTATTGATAGTGCCGGTAGAGACGAAACTTTAAGATTATCGACCACAACTACACAGATAAAAATCTGAATTTTAATTTTGATGTCAATATTAGAGCATGTGAAATTGTATTTCATTCCACATTAAGCAGCAACTTGCATGAAATAGTTCTAACAAAAATGAGCTTTGCCATATCGATAATGTAGAACTAGAACCTAGAACTTTACATGACTTATCATTTAAATTTGTATGTTTTATGACGCTCCATTTATAAGCATGATATTGAACAGAAATTCACACAATTTTATCGAGCTGTGTACATATATCCTGTCAAATCAAATACTTATTCGGGAATTTGGTGTCTTGAAATGCTCGGCAACGGCATTCCTTTGCATTGCGGTATAAAAAGCCAGACCGTATTGTTGTTCATTATTATACAAGAAAATGTTTGCAAAAAAATGGTGTAAATCTTCTTAGCACTTTTTGCAGTGAAATTTTGCTTGTCATCGCCGTTGGGTACCTCTTTTACTTTGTACACCTTCAGTCCTTGCCCCTGCTTCACTTTTCGTACGTATGACTTTGAATTCCCAACTTTGCGAGCCACATTGCACACAGAAAGATTGGGATTTTTCTCAATTATGGCTACCACCTTCTTGTCCATTTTTCGGGAGCATACATTTCGATTCGATCCACTTCCAACCTTCCGAACCACAGTCATGCGCTGGTCAAATGATTTGCAAATACAAAACACGGTAGTTTTAGTTTCTTGGCAAGATTTCGTACCGATTCGTACCGGATTTTGCAAACCTGTCATTTTAATTTCATTTAATTTTTGTTGCTCTAAGAACTGATACGTAGGAATAATTTGAAACCTCAAAACAATGAATTTAACCAATTTCCCTGAACTTCTCTGAAGAGCTTACCCAATGATTTCTGAAGAACTACCCGAAGTTTACTGAAGAACTTCATCCGAAGTTCTCCGAACAATTTTTCTGAACTTCTGTGAAGAACTACCCTGAATTTCTGGGAAGAACTTTTATGATGTTCCTCTGAAGAACTTCCCTGTAGTTCCTCTGAAGAAATCTAAAGAAACTCCTCGGGAGAACTTCCCTGAAATTACTTTCCTGAAATTCTCTGAAAAAAATTCCCAAATTTCGGGAAAGAATTATATGAAGTTCTCTGATGAACTACCCTGAACTCTTCTGAAGAAATCCTCTGACCTTCTCTATAGTTCTCTGAAGAACGTTTCTGAAGAACTTCTCTGAAGAACTTCCTTGAACTTCTCAAAAGAGCTTCTCTAACCTTCTCAGAAGAGCTGCTCTGAACAACTCTGAAGAAACTCTCCGATGATTACTGAAGAACTACCCCGAATTTTACAGAAGAACTTCCCTGAACTTCTCTAAAGAATAAATCGGAAGTTCTCTGAAGAACTTTCCTGAACTTTTGAAAAGAACTTTCATGTATTTCTGTGTAGAACTTGACTGAAGTTCTTCTGAAAAAATCCCTGTAGTTCCACTGAAGAAATTTGAAGAAACACCTCGGAAGACCATCCTCGAAATCACTTTCCTTAAATTTTTTGAAGAAATTTCCCAAACTTTGGGGAAGAATTATCTAAAGTTTCCTGATGAACTACCCTGAACTCTTCTGAAGAAATTCTCTGAACTTCTATAGTTCTCTGAAGAACTTCCCTGAAATTCTGAGAAGAACTCCCCTGACCTTCACAGAAGCGCTTCTCTGAATTTCTCTGAAGAACTTCCCCGATGATTTCTGAAGAACTACCCCGAAGTTTACAGAAGAACTTCTCTGAAGAACACATCGGAAGTTCTCTGAAGAACTTCCCTGAACTTCTATAAAGAACTTTCCTGAATTTCTGTGTAGAATTTGCCTGAAGTTGTTCTGAAAAAAATCCCTGTTGTTCCTCCGAAAAAAATTGAAGAAACTCCTCGGAAGCTCTTCCTCGAAATCACTTACCTGAAATTCTCTATAAAAAATCCCAAACTTCGTGGAAGAATAGTCTGAAGTTCTCTGAAGAGCTACCCTGAACTCTTCTGAAGACATTTTCTGGACTTCTCTGAAGAACTTATCTGAAAAACTTACCCACAGATCTCTGAAGAGCTTCCCCGTAGCTTACTGAAGAACTTCTCCGAAGTTCTCTGAATAATATTTCCGAAACACTTTCAAGAATTTCCCTAAACTTCAATACAGAACTACCCTGAATTTCTGCGAAGAACTTCCCTGAAGTTTCTCTGAAGAAATTTCCTGTAGTTCCTCTGAAGAAATCTGAAGACACTCTTCGGAAGAACTTCCTTGAAATGACGTTCCTGAAATTCTTTGAAGAACTTTTCTGAGCTTCTCTAATGAACCCCCTCGATTTTCTCTTAAGAACTTCAATCAACTTCTCTAAAAAACTTCTATCAACTTCTCTAAAATGTTCTGAAGAATTTTCTTCAGCTAGTAATCCGGATCTTCATAACCCAACTCCTTCAGCAGATTAGTCTCAATCCCCTTGCCCGTAAGACGAGCAATCTACGATTTTGTCCAGACTTTACGAGTTTTTCGTTTTATCCGCCTTTTAAACATGCAATTTTTCATTCCTTTTCCATGGCTACCGAATGGCAACCCTAAGTTTACACCTTTAAAAGTGAATAAATGATCCATGAAAAATTGAATTCCGTTAAAAACGCATTCTCGTCCAATTAGATTTTGGTGAACATCCGCACAAAAATTGAAATTGTCCATTAAATTCAGCTGTTTGATAAATGCTTTTTATATTATTTAGCAATAAAAGGTCAAAAAAGCACGGTTATATATCAAGCGTTATCGGAAAAAATTGTTCGGATTACCCATAAATATATTGTAAATGATCCATAAAAGGTTCGATATCTTTCCTAAAATTTCCAAATTTATCCACTGAATGTAGTCTTTGTGCACTATGTTCTATGGATAAATTTTGCAGGTTTAAGGAAAGTTATTGTAACTTTAATGGATCATTTGCAAAGTATGGTTCACATTGATGAATTTTATGGATCATTACTGGGTCTCATGGGTCAAGAATGCATTTTTCATGGCATGGATAGAAGAAAACCGTACGAAGACTGCATTTAATAAAAAATTGATCGAATGAGACGAAGTTGCATCCATGAATAGACCCAATTTGATGCCTCGAACGATTCTAACTTTTTTAAATGAGTTTGAGTTGTTTAGATTTTCATGATACATACACAGACAAAAATGATTAATTTTAACAAGCGCGTGAAATTTCCCATCGTTTAGTTCCAAGTCAAAAAAGGCGAAAACATCTAAACTGTTTGCAATCTTTCATGCGCCATACAACAATGTTTGCAATCATTCATACAACAGGCTAGATTCAGGCGTTATTATGCTTAAATTTACATGAAATACCCCATTATTTTCTGCCAAATCTAACATTCCCTTTATGTGCATTTGATAACACCGAATATTCAATGTTTATTTATCTGTGTATCACAAAATATCTTATTAACCTTCCTTGTGCCTTGTGACCCAGGACTTTAAAACGCTCTTAAAAAACTCTTAAATTTTGTAACCGATTTTTGATATCTTACCTCAAATGAAAGGTATAGATTCTTAAAACGACATGCTGGCCTGCTTTTTTTAAAACTAGCCATTCTGGGCACAAAGGCACAAAGAACCGGTTCCGGTATACATCCGAAGAGGATAATTTTGGAACCTCCTATGTTTGTTCTGTTCACGGTTCGACGGTTCAAAATTTGTTATTTCCAATTCTGATCTTCAAAAACATCATGCCATAATGTGAATTTGACCACAATCGGATACTCTGGAACCGGTTTCGGTTGGGCCAAAAAAGACAATTTTTGAACTTCAAATTTGTGTAGCTCAAAATTCTTGGTTTCGAATACTGATATCCGAAAACATCATACCATAGAGTAACCAAGACTACTGGCTTATTACCAGAATGTTCGTGGTCTCCGAACGAAAATTGACGATTTTTTTCTTAGCTGCCGTCGAGTCGAACTTCGTTATAATTAAGTTATCAAAAAGTGAAACTAAATGCAGAAATGCATGAACATAACAGTTCAACCCAACAAGTGTCAAACTAGCACATGTAAACATAGATCGAATTTGACAGGAATGTTTGCTATGAGTAAAGGGCGAACACGAAATTATTGCGACAAATTCAACAGGGCATAACTTTTTTACCATTGGGTAAAAATCAACCAAATTTTGCACACTTTCTCACTGATGTGTATTGTTTACATGCTGTCAAACTCGAAGTCGTGTTTTTCGATTCAACAAAAATGGAGGTGAACCAACGCGAGTCGAGAGAACAAATTCTTTCCAAACACCTGGAATTTCCTGACCTGTCGCACCGGCAGTTGGGAAAAATGTTGAACATTCACCATTCAACCGTCTCCAGAGTGTTGAAGCGGTTCCAGGAGCGGTTGACGTTGGACCACGGCAAAGGAGCTGGAAGAAAACCGGGACCGGAGAAACAAAAAGACGGAGGGAAAGGTGAAGCGGATGTTTAAAGCAAATCCCAACGTCTCAAGCCGTGATTTGGCTAAAAAGATCGGCATGTCGCAGAGCTACGTCCAGAATGCAAAGAAGAGAGCTGGACTACATACATACAAGGTACAGAACTTCCTAAACCGCGATGAGCGGCAACAATCGACGGCTAAAACTCGGGCACGGAAGCTCTACGAGAAGATGCTGACAAAATATGGCTGCTGTGTGATGGACGACGAAACGTATATAAAAGCCGATTTTAGGCAAATTCCGGGGTTGGAGTTTTTCACCGGCAAGAGCAAGTTCTATGTGGACGACAAATTTAAGAAGAAGAAAATGTCGAAGTTCGCCTCCAAATATCTCATTTGGCAGGCCATCTGCTCTTGCGGACTGAGGAGTGAGCCTTTCGTGACAAAGGGCACAGTAAATGGCGAGATCTACAAATCTGAGTGCCTCGAGAAACGCCTTTTGCCGTTCTAGCAGCAGCACGAGGAAGCTCCGCTATTTAGGCCATATTTGGCATCATGCCACTATTCTAAAAGTGTCCTGGAGTGGTATGAGGCCAATTCTGTCCATTTTGTTCCAAAGGACATGAATCCGCCAAACTGTCCGGAGCTGCGCCCGGTGGAGCAGTACTGGGCAATGATGAAGCGGGAACTTCGGAAGAGCAAGAAGACAGTCAAAGACGAGAAGGACATGTTAAGAAAATGGAAAAAGAAAACTGAGAAACTGGTACCGGATGACACTGTAAAGACTTTGATGGAGGGCATCAAGCGAAAATGCGTTCAATTTTACACTCAAGGCTCCATCGATAAACTTTTCTTTTGATTTTTGAAGTAAATATATGTAGCAAAACTACCTAAAATTTTGGTTTGATTCTAAACATTATAAGAAAATTGACATGACATTTTCGGTGTCGCAATAATTTCGTGTTCGCCCTTTATGATTTGTTTGTTTATGAATTCTCATTAATTTTTATAAATTTTTCATATCGATTAAATAGCAGACCTAGCCCATTTGCAAGATAGCTTCTTAAGAAATGCTAAAACAATTGGTCTATCTACAAGAAAAAAAACATATATTTCGGAACTATAGCATTCAATAATAATCACCAGTTGTGACGGTCCCCAAGAAACGTATTTTTTCCTAAAATTTCTCGAGTTAAATGACATTTCACTAAATAGATGGTCCAATATGGTTATTATCATGTTATAATAGCTAGCTCAAATAATTTGCAATGGATCATCACGAGCAAGTAACACAGCTTGTACTGAACAAGTGTTTAATACTTTATTTCATATTTTAATATGACGGCAAAACCGTAAAAAGTTTGGCCTTATAAAACATAAAATGGAACGAAAATCATTCTCATTCAAAAATATTGCATTGCCAAGCGTGGGATTTGAACACTAGTCCTTGACGTGATAAGTTTGTAGCTTCTTTACAAAGCCAACTCCAATCGTTGAAACGTCAACTCTGAATGATTTGCTTCCAGTTGGCACAATCTACAATCTAGTACAACTAATTCATCGTCATGAAAAAAAAAACACTTTTAGCAAAACATGGTTGATGAAATGTTATTTCAACAGTATATAAAACTACCCATAATATCTTGTCCTTTTTATGTTACATAAATGAATGCAACCATGTTTTTTAGAACAACATTGAAATATTAATCATTTCCAGCTGTGAAAAAAGTATTTTTAGCTCCACAGTTAGTCAATGTGATACATAGAATACGAGAGATACAAACCGATCTGAACTTGACATGTTTTGCAATACGTTTATATTACATTTATAATAGAAAAAATTATAAATCATACTGAAATGATGTTTTGTGTGTTAATTGGGATAATTTTCACAATCACAACAATCTTTATTAACTTCTATTCGTTTGACATTTCTCAAACTAGCATGTCATGTTCATGTTTTTCTACAATTGTTTTTACTTTTGAATCACTAGATTATAACCTTTTTGTTATTATGATGCTAAGAATTACCACGATAAGCATGCAATTCAAAGTATCTTGAAAACGTATTATTAGTCCTAAATCTGTATCTAAAAACTTCTTGCGTGACCTTAGAGATGTTTCAAATAGATC
Source organism: Aedes japonicus (assembly GCA_034211315.2). Taxonomy (NCBI): domain Eukaryota; kingdom Metazoa; phylum Arthropoda; class Insecta; order Diptera; family Culicidae; genus Aedes; species Aedes japonicus. The sequence continues at coordinate 30,498 of JASCZW010003154.1, read as the reverse complement.
GATTTATTGCGCTGTTTTGATCATATAAGATACCAAAAAGTTATGTGTACTAGAAAAATACATGAGATCATGTCTTGAAGCTGCATTTTTGAACATTACATAATAAGTTGTGTTACTTGGGTTGTGACTGAAATGTATGACAAAAAATGTGCAATTAAGGTTCATGTAAATTCCAAAGAGGATGCTAATTCAAATCTGTTTTGCACTTCGGTTGGGTACAGTTTTTGTCAATTTGAACATTAATGAATCCTGAAAAAAATGTCATTCTATCATTCGTTTTCAAGTTGAAAAAATCGAAACCAAAACGAGAATTTGAATCAAACCCGTTGGGTACATTTCGATGCAACAGTTCCTGACTGATTCCACCACTTCCACCAAATCGGAAAATCCCGTCAGTCAAAATCGTTCCGCTGACTGACGGCCGACTATTGTTTGGCCATATGTGCAAACATTCGAAACTACCAGAGGCAACCGCGCACTCGCAGTAGGCAGTTTTAGGCGAAACAAAAAAAAACACCCCTTGGAGATCCTAATGAAAGCCGAAACAAACTCCGTCTATGTACTTACCTAAACCTATGTACGTTGAATAAAAATCACAAAGCTCTCGCTCTCGCACCCAGTAGGGACTGATGCTATCACATAGCACACACTCAGCGCGCACAGATGTCGGAATTCACATGGCACAAGGGATCCTGAATCGAGGGACTGTGTGTGATAGATGAATTCAGGTTTTCATTTCGGGCTCCGCTGGCATAAATTAAATCATACTCTCCGAATGTGTGATTTCCATGACAATTCCGCTCATCGGCTGAAGGGGTCGAATTTCAGACCTGCGACCTTTGTTGCTGTGCTGTCGGAGAGGCTGGCACTCGGGAGGAGCTGGCTTCTTCGCGACTGAGAGTCAAGTCGATTTTTTTCCCCTCTTCAGACATTCGATCATTGCAGGGTGGGTACTGGATTTGCAGCACTCCTGGCAGGAGGTCCTGTCAAGTGTCTGAAAGGGTTCCGAGCTGCTTTGTTCCTCCGGTTCTTATTAGCTCGAAGAATTGGCAAAGTTCCATCCTTGAGTGAAGGATCCTCCGGGCGAGGGACATTGTTCTCCAAAAAACAGGTAGAACAATGATCCGTTGTTCGAAACAAAAAACTGACGTCCTGGGGAGATGCTCCAGATTCTTTTTGAACATGATCATCCACTGATGCCGAAATTAAGCCTGAAATTTATGAAAAATCACATTTTCATACAACATATTCCAAAGACTCGTCCCCGATTCAAGAAGCCGGAGACCGCATCTTTGTTCTGGAAACAACATTAGGTAGCCTAGAAAGAATCGACTTAAGTCTCCCTGCTGCGAGAGTGCTCCTATATTGTATGGCCTAGATTCATTAACATTTTTGCTGCATCCTTCTTGAATTTCAATTAACGATTGACGCAAGCACTTACGACGACGAACGAGAAGTGTCCTTTGGAAATAACTTTCGGCGAAGATGCTTGAAATTTACGACTTTTCCCAGGTAGAAATTTCTTCCTTGAATCGAATCGTTCGTTCCATCGCACATAAATAATCGGAAAAAGGACGAACGAGGATGGGTGTTTTCTTCGTTCTTGCGTTTCTCCGCTCGCAGCAATCGAGGACGATCGCCTTCTATGCGGAGCGTGCGACGATCATGAATCACAGAAATTCAATAAAGCTGCGGGCGAACAATGGCATCAAGGATCGTTCGTCCTGGGTAAAGGGGGAAGGACGAGCGGTAGGTTTTATTTATCAAATGCCGTACATTGTGCAAAATCCTGAAAAACGTGTTTTCTCTACGATCGATGGGTCGATCGATACGCCGATCTACGACGGCTTTGGGGTGTTGATTTAGGAAGCTGCATTGCACGGTATGGATTTATGATGGTGGGACGATCGAATTTCGACTCGAATTCACTGGGAGAGCAGTGTTTAGACAATGGCTTAGTGCTTCGAGCCTTGCTTTGAAACATTTTGTTTTCATGTTCAATTTTAGGAAAAAGCGTAAAACTTAAGTGAATCTCTGTTTTTATAAAAAAAAAAATCGAAGGAAATTAGTTGGTATTGGCAAGAGAAAATCTTGAAGTACCGCAAAAATCAACGCTTACCACAACTTGGATTTAGAGAATTTCAATTTATTGTGGAAGAAAAGCAGAAGCAATATTGAAAAAAACGTCAGTAGTTGGTTGTAGCTTACTCCGAACGCCATATGCTGGGTTTTGGAAGTTTTTATAGTAAAGGTCGATTACCTTAATGTCTAGTGCAAAAATCAGATCCACTTTATCTCGGTACTCTTTGGAAGAAACAACAGGATGGAAGATTGTTGAGCAGTCAAAATAAGACATTCTTTGGAAAAAATATCAACAGTCTTATTCCGTTTAGGTTTTGATGAAATGACGAATTTGTATTGAAATACCTCCCATTGTATTTTGGGCATTTTGTTCGTCAATTTTAGTCATTTTATTCTACCATCTCTTCCTCAATGCAGTATTCCGATTCACTTTTCCAGTCTTTTTAGCTTCCGCTTATCAAGTGCCCAACATTTCTCGACAGGGCGAAATTGAGAGCTATTGGGTAGGTTTAGGTCCATTTCGATGAAATCCATCCTGTTGTCGCTGTACCTCTGTAGTAACTCTTGACTGTAGTGGAAATTAATAAAATTTGTCGAAAATTTTACAAAGCCTCTGAATACTTTGAAGAATGGTAGACTTAAATACGTAGTCAGGCACTCTTTCTTGTAGAGTTTCGAGTCAAAAGACCCATTTGTAACGAAAACTTGTCCACTTGCTGTGGACAAACAGCTACAAATCACGAGACAAAAGAAAATCTAGTGAGCTTAAAATCTGTTTGCACAATAATCCGAACCCACCAAAACATAAGTTAAACACAAACTATTTCAATTGTTTTTGCATATTTTAGATTTATGGGATATGATAAACATGTACGTCCCCAACCCCTCTGAGAAAGGAACAATCAAATTTAAAATTTAAGACACTCCATCGTTAGCCATTGAATTTTGATGCAAAGTTCAAGATTTAGCAAAACTAGGTCATCCGAAGACAGTTTGAGGATTTTTTAGCATACTGGCAATTAAAAGAGAACCTGCAGGATCCGAGTTCCTCCAGAAAAGTGACCATATTCAAATCTTTTCCAAAACCTGGCTTGCGACACATCATACTTCATGATTTTGCTAAATTTTGTCTTTGGTGGACAATCAGAGGGTTTCTGACCATACTGACAAGTTCTTCCGAAAGAGTGGTCATGTTGACGTAGTAAAACATCGTTTTTTACAGTCCAAGTTGTGACAGCTTCGAAACTGCTATTTAATTTAATTAGGGTTGCATTCGCGTGAAGAACGGAGATCAGATGGTCTTACTTATTCGGTGATCCAGCAACTACTTTGCCAGAACTAAAAATTACCACTTATTTTAGGAAGGTACTATATCCAAAAAGTACATAATATAAATTACCGAGTTTCTGTGATGCAATTCAAAATATAATTAATTGTATAGTTACCGTCACTAACAATTCGGGAAATTTGAGGTTACTAAATGTGGAAAGACTAGCTAAAAATAGGAAAAAGCATATGATTTATTAACGATTGTTCTCTACTCATTCTTCTCTACAATCTATCTCTCGTTAATTCCACTACTTCACTAATTTGTATAGTTATTATCTTAACAATTGCAAATAAATGTTTCAGCTAATTAACCTTTTCGCTTCATTCATGTTATCTTTTATCTACTTCTTTTTCTTCTTCGTCTTCTTTTTGACTTTCAATGTGTCGTTGACACATATGTCTTCATAAGTCAGCTAGCCATCGGTATTGGGATTACATCATTGCGCTCAATAAGTGTGGCAACAGCCCAAGTAACACACAAAACATCTTTTTAGAATGATTTATAATTGTTTGTATTATAAATGTATTATAAACGTATTACAAAACTTGTCAAGATTAGAAGCGGCTTGTATTTCTCGTATTCTATGTATCCTCTGACAACGGTCGAGCTAAAAATAATATTTCAAATGCTGCAAGTGATTAAGACTTTATTATTGTTCTTGAAAACATGGTTTGCATGCATTTATAAAACATTAACAGGACAAGATTTTATGGGCAGTTCTATACCTATATTGTTGAAATTACATTACACCAACCATGTATTGCAAAACGTGTTCTTTTTTCTCGATACGATGAATTGTGTTGTACAAGATCGTCGTTTCACTGTCAACGGAAGCATATCATAGATACTCAGAGTCAACTTCTCAACCATCTAAGTTAGCTTATCAAAGAAGCTACAAACCCATCACGCCAAAGGCTAGTGTTCAAATACCACGTTGGCGGTGTTATATTTTTGTGTGCGGATATTTTTTTCCAGCTTATGTTTTATAAGGCTTCCTTTTGCGCTTTTTGACGTCATATTATAGTACGATATTAAGTATTATAGACCTCAATTTATAACCTGTTTCTGTCATATAACAGTACTTTCAACTTGTTTAATACAAGCTGCGTTGCTTGGGAGGTCATATTCAAATCTTTTCCAAAACCTGGCTTCCAAAATCTGACCTGGCTCTCACGCCAAAGTCACGAGTTCGAATCTCACCCTCGTACAAGTTACGAAAATACCCAAAAGTCAAACTCAAACTTCATTATTTTGCAAAACTTTGTCTTCAGTGAACATTCTGGGTGGACCATACTGGCCACTGCGGGAGGCCCTGCAGGAGTCGAGTTCTTCCGAACAAGTTTTCATATTCAAATCTTTTCCAAAATCTGACTTGAGACATATCAAACTTCATGATTTTGCAAAAATCGGTCTTCGGAGGTCATGCTGAGTCATTCTGTGACCCTCAGAAGTCCGAGTTCTTCCATAAAAGTGACCATATTTAAATTTTTTTCAAAACCTGGGTCGCGATGTAGCGCACTTCATAATTTTGCAAAAATAGGACTTAAAGAGGCCCTGCAGGATCCAAATTCCTCCAGGAAAGTGGCCTTATACAAATCGTTAGCAAAACCTGGCTTGTGACATATGAAACTTCATGATTTTGCAAAAATTTCGTCTTTGACCAATATATATCAACATCCTTTTCCACCCAGGCTGGTTCATGCCCCAATTTAACCACTTATTTTTACAAAATCTCAAAAGTTTGGAAGACCTTAGAAGACATTTTCTGACCATACTGGCCACTAAAAGAGGCCCTGCGGGATTCGAGTTTCTCCGGGAAAGTGGCCATATTCAAATGTTTTCCAAAACTTGGCTTGCGCCACATCAAAATTCATGTTTTGCAACACTTGGTCTTTGGAGGACATTCTGAGGGTGTATGACTTCCATGTGTATTTTTGACAGGATGTATGACAACGCCCAGCTCTCTTGCCAATCTATGATTTTTGTAAACATTGAGAGATTCATTACGAACTAGTCTTTTTTTTCGCCGGTCGCTGTACATTCAAAATATTGGTTTGACTTTATATCAAATTTAGTTTTTAGTTTTTAGACTGCAGCGCCATCTCTGCGGCAACATCTAGAACAAATATGATAATGTCAAAAAACGACAAATTACATACTGAAAAACTTTGTACAATACGGCAACTCTCTACAACTAGTCTGGAATGTTTCGTATGCAATTTTGTTCACACATCGAAATCAAAACCTTCTTCCCTTGGTAGCAGATGCCCGGTGATCAATGTTACTAGCTTTTCCCACCTTTTTATATGAATTGTCATAACTCTAGAAAGGGTTGAAATCTGTGTGAATATTGAACAATTAAAAATTAAAATATCGCATTGCGACCATCACGATTAGGTTTTCGTGTAAGTCGGTTCTCAAGAGATGATCAAAAAATTTGCATCAATTAATCGGAAATTGCTCTACGCATCAAGAGAATATTGTTGATTTCTGGCCAAATACTATTGAAAAATTCATATATGTTAAGTTTTTCTAAGAAAGTATAATAACCTCTTAAAGCATAATATGTCATGTATGACCCCAAAAAGAATATGGCTGTATAAAATTACAGGCTGAATCAAACTTTACCTTGTGTTCGACAAATTTGTTCTACATAAATGCTTCTATCTGGAAAATATATGAAACATATGATTTTAAGGCATAATTGACGACCGAAAACTTTTTGAATATGAAGAAGTTTAAGAAGAAAAAATAAAAGCCTTATTAATAATGTAAAGCTTTGTTTCAGAATATGGTACATATACATACGTATTATTTAATTTTCGTTGAGAAACGTAAAATATCTTCGTTTCTTTTTGGGATGTTCTAGGTTATCCAAAATGTACATGAGTTCAGAACATCAGATCTACAGTTATAATAGTAGCTTTCAGGACTAAATCAGGTTACGATATCTATTCAAACTTATTGAATGAACCTTTAGGAAGGTCAAAAACCATTATTCGATAATTTTGTGATGTTCAAGGTCATCCAAGCTGTCCTTGAGTTCAGATGATCGGGGTTATTCAAATTGTATTGTTCTTGAGTTCATTGAGTTCAGAACATAAGATACAGTTACAACAGTAGGAGTATGCATATTCTAGGTCATCCAAACTGTTCTTATGTTCAAAAAATAAGATCTACAGTAGTAACAGTAGTTTTTTTTTGGCTACATAAAATTACTACATGTATTCAATAATATTAAATTAATATTTTGGATAATAAACAATCTTTATTTTATAACTTTGTGATTCTCCAGGTACTCCAAACCGACCTGAAGTTCATAAATTGAAATCGGTACTGTAGTAAAAGTAGCTTCTTATGCTATAATTAGAACGTCACGAACTAATGCATATTCAGTGAATATTTTCAAACATGAAAGTACACAAGAAGATAATCTTGAGATGGTCTAGGTCATCAAAATGTCATGGCGTTAAGAACTTAAGTAGCCAGTTTAGGACGTAGCCCTACGCCATCATTTTGAACATCTCAAGGGGGTACCTTGTAAGGTGTTTCTTGTTTTAGCACATTTTTTTTTCATTTTAGAAGGCCAAGAGCTTTCTGTCTGGCTGTCTGTCTGTCAGTTTGTTTTTTTACTAGGTGTAAAGCTTTTCACGCCGACCCGCACACGTTCGGTAGCCCGTCTCCAACTACAGAATTCGTCCATGTAGTCCGTGTGTCAGAGTGAGGGACTCTGAACAGAGAAGATGATTCTGAACCCTACTCCTCTAAACTCCACCAAGAGTCTGACGTTGCCTGTATCCCCCGGATTCCACTGGAAGTGACTTCTTCGGGAGGAGGCTATGGTCATGCACTTCTCTTGTTGCCAGGCTAGCTAGTCGCGCTAGTTCACTGATCTCGTCACCATAAAACTTCTGCTGCTGCGCACTCCGGTTGTAGATGTACTACTCTTCTTGTTGACCTGTTGGATGCCAAGGAGTGTGACTTCCGGTTCACTGGCACTCCAACAACCCTGAACTGGCGGTTTGTCACAATCGGTGCTACTTGGCATACTCCCCGACGGTGGAGATAGCCTACTCCGGCGGAGGGTTCCCCGACGAAAGAATATCTCCGAAACCGTTAACGAACGCGATATGCTGGCTTCAATGTTGTCCGGTAGTGTCGAGGTCGGTCCAACGATTCCGGTTGGAGGATTGCTTCCGGTTCCCTGGGCCCCTACGACTCATGCTGGTGACTCGCTACGGACTACTCAGAATAGTCCCCGACGGTGGGTCCATCCTACTCCGACGAAGAGTTCCCCGGCGGTGGAAGTTTTTCCGAAACCGATGCAATCCGGGCAAATGGCTAGGTCGGTCCTGCGGTTCTCGGTGGAGGATGACTTCGAGTCCACAGGCACCCCGATGACCAATTGCCGGTGCTGCTTCACGATCTACTCAGATTAGATCCCCAGCAGAGGACCTAGCCTACTCCAACGGAGAATTTCCCGATGACAAAAGTTCCCTTGAAACCGTTTTCTAGATGCTGATACGTGGCGCTCGGTCTAAGCCACGGCGCTGGATCTAGTCTACTCCGGTCACGCCCGATGGTGCTCTTTTTCTTCTCTCATACACATGCTGGCGAGTATCCAGGTCGGTCATCGACTCAAAACCTGTACTGCTACGTCATTTGTCGCTGCTCCTCTCGCCAACTTCGTTGCAATGCAGACATAATCTTAACTACTGTTCTTTTCACCGCGTCCCATTTTTCTTCGTCAGCACACATTTTTCGAACAATGTTGTCCACGTTTACGTCGTCACCGACGATGGATCTCATGCTGTTTCTCACGTTCTCGAATCACGGACATTCTAAGATAACGTGCTCAGGCGTTTCCTCTGCATAACCACACGCGGTGCAGGGCGGTGATCTCGCGTGGCCGAACCTGTTCAGATACTTCTTGAAACAGCCATGACCGGGCAGAAACTGCGTCATGTGGAAATTTACATCACCGTGCGGTCTGTTCACCTACCTCGACAGGCATGGAGTTAGCCGGTGCGTCCATCTGCCGTTATCAGCGTTGTCCCACTGCTGCTGCCACTTCCTTAAGGTGTTTGCTCGGGCAGTTCTTCGGACACCTCTTGTGCCCCGGTCTCTATAGCACTCACTATCTTCTTCTAGTAGAAGATTTATGGGGATCGTTCCAGCTATCACGTAGACTGCCTCTGACGAGATAGTTCGATACGCACTAGCCACCCGCATAGCCATCAGCCTAAACGTGCTGTTAAGCCGAGATCGGTTCCTTTCGGTCTGCAGTGCCGTCACCCACACAGGTCCCGCGTATCTGAGCACTGATGTGGACACACTCGCCAGTAATCGCTTCTTATTGCTGCTGATCGCTGAATTGTTGGACATGATCCGAGATAATGCCGAGATTATCTTTGCGGCCCTTTCACATTCGTAGTCATTACTCTCAGGTGTCTGACTTCTCGCTTAGAGTCGATGATACACTCACCGACCGAGAGTCTCGCCTGCTGCCTTGCTTTCCGGTTACTTATCAGTGCCACCTCGGTCTTGTGATGAGCTAACGCCAGTTTCTTCTCACGCATCCAGTCTTCCACAGTATCTATCACTTCCGTAGCGAGTACTTCTACTTCTTCTCGAGATTCGCCGATCACTAGGAACACAACGTCGTCCGCAAAACCGACAATCTTCACGCCTCTGGGGAGGCGCAGCCTCAAGACTCCGTCATACATAGCATTCCAAAGGGTCGAACCGAGGATGGAACCCTGTGGGACGCTCGCTGTGACGGTTGCACATCTTTTTCCGGTGTCCTTTTCGTATATCAGTTTCCTGTTCTGAAAGTAACTCCTCAGGACCCTACAGAGGTACTCGGGGGCTCTTACTCTGTGCAGCGAGTCAGCGATTGCAGCCCAACTAGCACTGTTCAAAGCATTTTTCACGTCCAGGGTGACCACTCCGCAGTAGCGGTTCCCTCTTCTCTTTTGCTTCTGCGCAGACTCCATAGCTTCCACGACCGTTCGGATGGCATCGACCGTGGATCTTCCTTTCCGGAAACCGAACTGCATGTTGGACAGACCGTCTAATACCTCCGTGTACTTTGTAAACCTGTTAAGGATAACTCTTTCAAGCACTTTGCCGACTGTATCCAACAGGCATATCGGCCTATATGCTGAAGGATCTCCAGGAGGCTTGCCTGGATTCGGCAATAACACCAGTTTTTGTCGCTTCCAGATATCCGGGAAGTTACCATCGTCGATGCACTTTTGCAACACGGTCCTGAACATGTCTGGATTTGTTAGGATTGTTGCTCTTAGAGCCACGTTGGGGATACCATCTGGTCCCGGGGCCTTCTTGATTTTCAAAGCTTTTGCCACCGCTGTTAGCTCCTCGTTTGTTACTCGTCTGTCTGTCTGTCTGTCTGTCTGTCCAAAAAAGGTTCTTATGATAGTAAGAGCACCTCCCATCTCTGTCAATGTGGGCTCCCATACAAATGAAACACAAACTTCTGCATAACTCGAGAACCAATCAAGCAAATGGAACCATATTTAGCATATGGAAGTTTTTGAAGGCAAGAAATGATTCAATGGTGGATTGAGACATCTCCCGATTCAGAAAGGAGGGGGCGTCTCTTTTATAATAGAAACACAAATTTCTGCATAATTCCAGCAAAAATTAAGCAAATGGAACCAAATTTAGCAGGTGGAGGTTTTTTAAGGCAAAAAATGTTTTTATGGTGGTGCAAGACCCCTCCCGCCTCTAGAAAAGGGTGGCTCCCATGCAAATTAAAAACAAGTTTCTGCATAACTCGAGAACTAATCAAGTAAATGGAACCAACTTAAGCATGAGCGAGGTTTTGAAGGCCAGAAATGTTTTTATGGTTGTTTGAAACCCCTCCTCCCCCTAGAAGGGGGCTCTATTTGAAAAAAAGGGGGCCCCCGTGCAAATAAAATACGAATTTATGCATAACTCGAGAGCCAATCCAGCAAATGGAACCAAATTTAGCAGGTGGAGGTTTATGAACGCAGAAAATGGTTAAGGTGACTTGAGATCCCTCCCCTTCCTAAAAGGGAGGCTCCCATACACATGAAACACAAACTCAAACATAACTCGGGGGGGGGGGGTGGTTTGAGGCAAGAAATGTTTTTATGGTACTTCGATATCCCTCTTCTTCTGGAAGAGGAGTCTCCTATACAAATGAAACACGAATTTCAGCCTAACTCGAGAATAAATCTCACAAATGAAACCAAATTTGGGATGTGGAAGTTTTCGAAGGAAAGAAACCCTCCCTCATCAGGAATCGAAGGCTCTCGTAAAAATGAAACAGAAGTTTTCTTTGCATTTGGAGAACTAATCAAGCAAATGGAACCAAAATTTGGTTTTCAAGGGCAAAACATGTTTCTACGGTGGTTTGAAACCCTTCCCCTCTATAGAAGGGGGGCTCTCATACAATTGAAATGCAAATTTTTGCATAATTCGAGAACTAATCAAGAAAATGGAACCAAATTTGACATGTGGGGAATTTTGGAGGCAGATTTTTTTTCTTTTGTGGTTCGAGGCCCTTTCTCTCTGGAGGGGGGCTCTCTCAAACAAAACGAACAGCAATTTGAACTACACATGCGAATTATCCATGCAATTCTCTCCTCCAATGTCCTATCATTGCCAAGTGGTCGAATTCTTAAATAAGTGACTAATGTTGAACGGAGAACAGCTGTGCTCAATTGCAGGTACATTATCGCAATCAGCGAATGGAAAATATTTAGTTCCTTTATTTTCAACGGAATAATTCAACATCATTTTTTGTCCTTGATTGATATTTAATCCTCCTAAGTTTTATTTCTGATCCAATTCAATTGCAACTAACGAAATATCGTTATCTTACTGTCAGGTATGGAATTTAAATATCCTTTCAGGAAACGATATTTCTTCCCGGGGAAAAGACCTTTGATCACCATGCACCAAATGTGATTCCCAAAAGTATCGTTCCAATTAGTTCACTGTTAATCCTCGTAGCGCGTAGGTCCTTTACAAGCCCAGCTGATGCTTATATTCTCACCTTAAAGTAAATGCACTTCTACCTTCTCCTCGCGCCGAAAAATCAGTTGCGCCTCAAAGTCTACCGGGCACCAGAAATTCGCACCGGGAAGACGTTGTACATAGACGGGCAGAAACCTCAGAATTCGTAAACAACCGTAAGAAAGTTCGACTTACCTACCTACCTACTCTCAAGACCCGCCGTGCGATCTTTGTTGTGAAAGAAAAGCCATCAACTTCGAACGGGTCCTGGTCCGACAGGGGAAGGAGGAGGAGGAGGAGAAGAAGTTAGATCACATTGTTCCGAAACGCACCTTTGCGCAACGTTTTTGCGTTTTGCTTATTTCTCCTCTGTCACCCTAATCGGAATTTCAACTCACAAGCAGCCAAGGACCCTCGGTTCGATGGTTTTCATCGTTTCGGTTAGTGCCCGGGAGCTCGAGTTAGTTACATTCACCTAGAGGGAAAAAAGGGACGAAAACAAAAAAATGTTCGCTTGCATGTAATCGCCTTGCGCAATATAGCGCCGTAAGGACGAACGATCCTGTCTCCGACACTCGCGCGCACACACACCTTTGCTCGGCTGGCTGTACATAGGCGGACCCTCCTGTTTGCTTGCAGTTCAATTCCCGATTATATTGAAAATAATTCCCTTTAATAATAGCTTGCTCGAATAACGACGGTTGGTGCTGGCAGGGGCGCCGAGGAGGTGGAAGCGAGATAGCAGCACCAGATGTCCGTTTTTCCAGGGCTTTCCCAACTGCACTGTGGACTAAAGACAGTTTGGCACGCGACACGAAACGCCAGAACAAAACCAGCCACAGAACGGAACACACTCTGGGGTTGTTCCGTCGAGCAGCTTCCTAGTTCCGAGGACCGAGTTAGTCTACTTCTAACGGAAAAGTGCAAGTGTGAAAATGAAGGACTGAACTGTGAGTGGTGGAAACGAAGGACTCCAACTTCCGGGAAAAAGTTGAGATTATTTGAAATTGTGATAGTTAGTGCTATATATTTATACGTTAGGAGTTCGTAAATGGCGTCGACTACGACGATTACGGTGCGGAATATCTCCATGCTGAATCCACTGAAGCGGATGAAGTTTAAGGAGAATCAAATGATCGAGGATCAAATGGAGAGAACTTCGACGACAACCAGTCTGCGTTAGTACTGAAGCGGAAGATCCTCTCGGAACTCTCGGTAGCATCGAGAATGTTATGTTCAACATGGGATCTGCTGATTTGAAGAAGCCTCTGGGAAGCATACAATCTCCGGGGCCTGGAAGGCGCAAGAATTCCGATCCAAAAGTGCGATCAGTGCCGTTGAACGACGAAATGCCCGCGAACGGAACCGAGTTCAACAAGTCAACAATGGCTTTGCAGCCCTACGTCAACGCATACCGGAGGAGATTGCCGAAGTTTTCGAAGCTGGACAGACCCGGGGAGTTCACAAGAAGCTAAGCAAGGTCGAAACTCTACGTATGGCCGTCGAATATATCAAGTGCCTTGAGCGGTTGCTGTCTCTAGACCCGGAGAAGGAAGGCAGCATGTTCAAAGTTAAACCTCCTCCGCAGGAGAGCAGTCAGCTTCCAGCAACGCCACCCCCTGAGCCGGTGCCGGCCAACAATTTCTTCCTCGCAATCAAACCACGTGCCATCGGGAACTCAACCGGAGCTTCCCTCGACCAAACGCAGATCACCATCATCAACGGTCACCAGTACATACGGATTCCCGGTACCAACACCTTCCAGTATCTGGATCCGGAGAGCCTCTACGACGAGTCCCCAAACGATAGTTCATTCTTCGGCGACAACAGCTCCGTCATCGACCAGGACGGCCTCCTAGAAGACTCGGACGATCTGATGAGCGAATCGGCCATGGCTCTTTCCCCGCAGAGCAACTACGCACTCGACTCGGACGATCGCAAGGACGAGGCGTCCATCTTCCTGAACCACGACGCCGGTGGAAATGGGAAGATCCTCTCCCTGATCGACCAGCAGCAATACGCCGACATCATGATGATCAAGAGCGAACTCCAGGACGACGAGGAACAATCGCTGCTGCAGCAAACGGCCAGCGATCCGACGTTTTTGGAATCGATCGATTGGTTCGAGAGTCACCACCAGCAGATGCCTTCGATGGATTGAAGTTGAATCCGGTCGCCACTCACCCCTAGCCGGCAATTGTACATAGGATTATTTATTTATTATTATTCTAATTGTAACCTAATTGATTAGCACCCACATTGCTTCAACTAATAAGCTAGTGAAATGGAAAATAAAGAACGGCAAGGTGGTAGAATTGAATGTGATCGCTTCTGTTCGTTCTCGGACCGATTTTATTGATGATCCTCCGTGGTGGCGGTGCGGCTCGTTATCGGAAGTTTCCTCCTCCCGTTGTTCTCCTCTCCACTTCCGTTGGGTTGATGTTTTCGCTTTCTCTGTTTGCTCCCTTTATTAACGACGAGAAAATGATAGGTACCTACTCTGGGGCCCCGTTGATGGATGATAGCGCATTTACACACTCACACTCGCCGGCAACGTCGCTAATGATGGAGTCAGCCGTTAGTTAGGACGAGGACACAGGAGAACAGGGAAATGTAAATTTGCACCTGGAAGTCGATATCGCGATGGATCGTATCGCGGAGTGACGAATGATGTAAAATGTGAGCACGTGCTCTCCAGCAGGTCTATCGATCGTTGTTTTTTTTTCGGTTGAAGAGTTCAATTTTATGAGCTGGAGCTGGCGATCGGGTCGAATACATTTTTTTCTGGGGAAAAAGGTGCAGCCTGAAAATGTACACTCGCTTCACTTTACTCAATTTTTGAGTACAATTGTATGCTATCTCTTTTTCTCTCACGGATATTTTACTCAATTTTCGTTAAAAAGTGGATCAACTCAATTTTTGATTTGATCCACTTTTTACGAAAATTGAGTAACATTTCCGTGAGAGAAAAAGAGATAGCATACAATTGTACTCAAAAATTGAGTAAAGTGAAGCGAGAGTGTAGAATGTTATGAAAAGGCTATTTTCGGTTGAAACGGTACAGTAGGCTCCGATATTCGTTAGATGAATTCATTCATTGGATGGGTATTATTGAGTTTTACACCCCGTTCACACTACAACTTATATTACGTGATATAGACTATCTTGATACCAGCTTCTATACATCTAGTTTTCACTGGAAATAATGTAAATGGTATTTGATATCAAGATAATCTATATCAAGTAATATAGGTTGTAGTGCGAACGGGGTGTTACACCAACCTAACATAACCTCGCAAAATGAATCGGATGAATTTCTTTTGACAGGAGTCCGTGGTTTGTATATTTCATCTGTTTGAATTCGTAAACAAACAAACCACGAATACCTGTCAAAACTGAATTCCATTCATCAGGATGAACCACACGTTCACTAGTGACGTCATCTTGCAAAACTCTATATTGATGGAATTGTTTAAATATTTGATTCATAGTTTGATCAAACAATTGCAAATTGCTTCTTGATCGCCCTCCTGGTGTGTGAGCTGATTTAAGCTGACCACGCAAACCAGATTATAAGGAATTCACTTTGTGGAATGGAGACTTTTCGTGCATTAGCAATGGCAATCCTTTTCCTATATCCTTCTGATGAAATGTTTTATAATTATTCCCATTGGAAATTCACACTCCGGCAACTTTGTCGGACGTTGTTCCTCATAAAATCGTCAAATGAAACAGTAATTGATTGAGCTAGGTTCAAAAGGTATAACCCTAATCCGCTTTGGATACGTCTGACGCCCACTCCTGCGTTCCACAGGCACTAGAATATTCTCACGCGCTAGTCTATGGATCTCTTTGAACACCTCCTCACGCAATGAAAATGGAACATCATACGGTTTACAAAAAATCGGTCTTGCATCCTCTCGCAAATATTTGCTTTAGCTTCGAACCGACTCTTCAAGGTCATTAGAAAACACGTCTTTGTACTTAGGGCATCTTTAACGGTGGTTTAAATCGTGTGTGGCTGTTACGACTAATTTGACTGAACGAAAGCATAGATTCTGTTAACCATACTACCCACGTGCAGGGTTGGCAAGGGGGGGTATCCCCTCAGTACTATTCAACATCCCAAGTAACAGTGCCATCACTGAACGCCACTGGACATCAATTTGGTTATATTATGGTACCAAGAGGTGCCAATACGTTCTAATTTTGGTCAGGTTTATGAGAACCTACACAGCTGCTTTGAAACGATCTTGAAACCATGTCTTCTAAATTTTCTTTTCCTCCTATCAAAGATTTTATTCCGGCTTTATGAACTCGTCAATTAACGTTTTAAAATGCCGTTTTGGGGCTCATTCAAATTATCTTATTATGGTCAGTTGAAAAAAAAATTCAAACTATTTTGCCTCCAGTAAATACGTTGAACGGCAAATTGGCATTGAGGAAAGTTACTAAATGGCCAAATAGTTGTATAGAGGCCTTTGCGAAGATAAATTGGTTTTTGGAAAAACTGTGGTTGCTGCCAATCGCCGTATTGAAATATATGAAATAATTGAAATGTGGAAAAATAAATACACCAAATTTTATACGTAAGGCAAATAAGCTGTAGATCAAAGATCAATTTTGGCATTCTTTTTGATAACCTTATTGAATTCCAAAAATTCAAATTCATGCAAATGCATTTTTTGCAAACTCAAAATTAATTCATCGAATATATTCGTTTTTTTGTTGTTGATGTAAACTCGCATAATCTCCAAGGCGCATTTAATTTGGGCTCTTATCTTGTCAATGCTCACCATAACATTAAATGTGCTCATGATTTGGCGTATGATAGGCTTTACAAAAAACTCATTTTATTTTGATATTTTCAATCAAAATTTCCCGCAACAATAGCACTTTTTTCTTCTATATTATTTGCTGTTCAATGAATCATAAGAGCGGAGAATCGAACAAAGCAGAACAACACAAACCAACCACGATATCACCGTGAATTTTGATAGCTGTGGCCATTTGGTCCTTTGCAGGTTTTGGTGACAGCTAAAAGGTTTTATGAAGGTTCTCAAGATGATCAGCGCATCTTTCACTAGAACATTTTCAAAATCTTTATGGTCTTGTAAAGGTTTTATTAATTTGTTTCCACAATCGTCTATAGATTAGGCCACTTTGTACAAATTTCAACTTTAAAGATGCATAGAGGGTATTGGTGGACAAAATAGTTTTGCAAGAAGTTTTATCCACAAAGCCGTGTGGAGGACTATACGGCTGGAATAAAACTAAAATTGTTGCTTGGGATGGCATTCGCTCAATTTTTAATACTTCTATTCAATTTTTCACAGCCTGCCGTACACTGACTGAACTATCCACACTATCTCTGCTTATCTTTCGTTCTTGCAAAATTACTGTCCACTCTAAGGGCCTCATGGTGATGAGAGAATATTTCCTTCTACATCATTAAAAAAGTAGTTATTATTTTTTTAATCTCATTTTGGATTGGGCCGTATATTGATCGAGTAGTAAGAAATTTAAGTTGTCTCTGGGATCTTTCTTGAACTGTTTGAAAGTTTCTCGAGCATTTGGGAAGATCCTTGAATTTCTACGAAGCTCTCAGAACTTTTGGAAAAGTCCTTAAACTGTTTTCTAAACTTGTGAAAATGCTTAACAAATCCTCAGAAGGCTCCTGAGTTTCTGACGCGTTTTCAGAAATTTTGTAAAGTTCCCTGATCTTTGGGGAAGTTCTCTGAAATTCTTGAAAGATACCAGGACTTGCGTGATTCTGGAAAATTTTGTTAACATCTGGAAAGCTGTCTGAACTTCTGGGAAGAACCCTACAGTTCCCTGAATGTATGTGAAGCTCCCTGAGATTCTGGAAAATTACCAAAATAACTGGAAAACTTCCTGATTTATTGGAAAGTTCCCTAAAAGTCTGGAAAACTCCCACATTTTTTGAGAAGTTTCCTGCACTTCGGCGAAGAACCCTCAAATTTTGAAATTTCTCTGAACTTCTGGGAAGTTGTCAGATGTTTGGAAAGAACCCTCCACTTCTGAAAAGTTCCTGAACCATTGTTAAGTTTTCTGAATTTCTGTCCTAAACTTCGACACGGAACCATTTACCTCTGGGAAGTTCCCGAACTTCTTGGGAACTTCTATCAACTTCTGAGCTTCTAGGAAGCTCCTGAATTTCTTGATTAATGCTTGAACTTCTGGAAAGAATCCCTAATTTTTCGAAAGTTCACTAAAATCATGTGAAGCTCACTAAATTTATCGAAAATTTCCGGAATTTCTGGAAAACACCACAAATTTCAGGGAAAATGTCTGAACTTCTGGGAAGTTCCCTGATTTTCTGGAAAGTTTCCTGATTTTCTGGGTTGTCCCTTGATTTTCTGGAAAGTTAACTAAATTTCTGGGACGTTCCCTAAACATCAGCGGGAATGGCAACACTTCTGGGAAGTTTCCTGGATTTCTTAAAAAAACTGAACATCTGAAAAGTTTTTTCACCTCTTCCGGTGTTGAGGGATGCAAATACTGCGTGCCGCAAGTCTTCAGGATAGCTTTGCAAAAAATCATTATGGTCAGCAGGCTGGTTGACTCCCCAATTCTCACATTTTGATCGAGAGTACTAGCTGAGGAACCGTACGCATACGTCCGTAAGACTGCAGTGCACTTTTGTGATGGGCTCAGGCCGCAGCTCCATCGCAACTTACCTGGAAGAAATTATCAAATGACTTTAGCTGTCGCATAATTTCCTGGAACATCTTCCTTGGCATGCGGGAACGACGTCGAAAGTGCTTGACCGGCCCCGGTATTGTCTTAGTTTAGGATTACCAGTTTTGACACATTGAGGATGTATGCTAGTCCGAAGCATCATTTTTTGATTCTCTGTGTAATAACAGCTGATCTGGCAATAACGGAGTATCAACCTCGGGCGGTCAATCATGCTCATGCTCATGCTCATGAATTTCTTCCTATTCTTATTTGAAAGATTTAAAACATGTATCTATCGCGGTTTGAATTTGAAAATCAATAAGCACTGCTTATGATAGAAAAAAGGGAAAAGTCTTCCATGACAATGCAGTAATGATTTGTCCCAAACATAACGAATAAAACTTAGCTCAATCTTGAAAAATAAATATTAGCATGATTCATGATCCAACAAAAACAAGTTAAGAAATCAAAGAAGGGAAAATCACCCATGGAATTCATGTTTCTCATATCCCCAATTAATCAAGTTGAATTCTCATATTGCGAGTTCATAATTTAGGAATAAGTTAACTTAGTTCATGATTTAAAAAAGGAAGAACCTCCCATAAAAGCTCATTGCTTCAAGTCCTGAAACTTCTCAAAAATATTATCCTCGCATGAAACATTTCCAAAACTATCCAGCTTCATTAAGTTTCATTAAAGTTTTATGAAAGCCACTTGGTCCTCCGTTAGTTCAGTCGGTAGAGGCGTGAAAAACTAGAAAGCAACACCATGCTGGAGGTGTTTTGGAGATGGAGGTGAAGGTGGTTCGATTCCCTGTCTAGTTTAGGAAGTTTTTGTTAAGGAAAATTGCTCGACTTCCTGGGCATAGGGTATGATTGAACTTGCCACACAATCATACTAGTGCAAAAAATGGTACATGGCATCGAAAGTGCTTTGTTAATAACTGTGGAAGCGCATTTGAGAGCAAGCAATAAACAATTTGCGAAAGCACTAAGCTTGAAACGCTAAGAAAGAAGAGGAAAAAGCCAAGAAAGAGCCAAGAAGAAAAAGGTGCCAATTGGATTCATATCATAATCAAGTTTATGAGAACGTACACATCTTGTTTACTACCCTCAACTTCACTACTACCCAACGCCTTGAGTACCACTTTGCTGTCCGTAAAAATACAAATAGGTATTTGTAAATCTATATTTCCACTTCAGACAAATGTTAACGCATTTTATTATAGCAAAAATCTTCACTTGGAATACCTTTGGACAGTTTCCCATCGTCCCTGAGATTTCTATTCGAGTGCCGAAAATTCCTGCTACCGTTTTTGTTAATATGTTTGATTGAACCATCTGTAAAGAATTTTATGGAACCATAACGGGCAATGAGACCTCCGACTTCTCAATCTATACGTGACGTCTCACATATTTTGGAAGGGATGTCATAGGTTTCCACAGGTTTCATCCAGTTCAGTACATCACTGGCCCAATTTGAAAGTTTTGGGTAATGCTCAAGTGACCACCATAAACAAAATGTTTCATATAAAACGGGCCAGGTAAAATAACGGTTCTTATACTAGATTGATCCTCCGGGAAAATTTTGAGCCAAATCGGTGAAAATTTATAGGTGATTCAAGTCAATTTTGTAATTTGTAGGAGGGTATTATATGGCTTCTTAAGTTGTCATCTCCAGACTGGTGTCTTGCAAGTCAAAAGTAAACCAATAGTTATATTGTTACGAATGTTAATTAGAAGGTTTAGAATTCAAAATTAATGTTATTTTCTAAAGCATACTTAAAATTCCCGCGTATCTTTCCAAACTTTAAATTGTTACTGCTCGTAACTTCCACAAGACCGCGGATAAGTGGCCTGTTAACGGAAAATAGCAAAAATTCGTTGAAGGCGATTTATCG
This sequence comes from Aedes japonicus, assembly GCA_034211315.2. Classification (NCBI taxonomy): domain Eukaryota; kingdom Metazoa; phylum Arthropoda; class Insecta; order Diptera; family Culicidae; genus Aedes; species Aedes japonicus. Next base: position 10,477 of record JASCZW010003154.1, on the reverse strand, counting down.
ATCATAAATATCGCCTGCCATAGCGCCCACCTTGGCAAGTGAGTTCACATTCTCATTACCCGGAGTGGAGAAATGAGAAGGGACCCAAACCAAGGTGATGGTGTAGAAATTGTTTGATAGGGCAGTCAAAAGAGATCGTATTTCACTAACGATATATGGAACAAATCATTGAACAAATAGCCTGAAGTGAGCTGAGACTATCCGTACACGGCCAACCGTTTCAACTCAGTTTTGAGTCGTTTTTGACTCACTTTAGTCAAAAGTGTAGTCACCAAATTTGAGTAAATGTTACTGGCATTGACTAGTCGACAAATCTAAAACGTCCATCTGATTTGAGTCGATGTTTTTGATATGTTCTCTTGTCAATGCAAGTAACATTTACTCAAATTTGAGTGACTCCACTTTTGACGAAAGTGAGTCAAAAACGACTCAAACTGAGTTGAAACGGCTGGCTTGTATAAATGAAAAATTTAATCAGGAGAAGAGAGGTAATTCGCTCTAATGCATAGTGTATAGCCGCCAACTCTGCGATGTATTTCGTTAAAAAAAACCAAATCCAGTGGAATCATTTGTTTTTGACCCGTCGGTGTAAAACTTCCTGTGACATCTGATATAGCCGAACTAACTTGTTAAAATTTATGGGATGTACTCCAAACGGAGTGAATCTGGTTTTCCACGCGCTTCTTGCTTCATGTCAGATCGAAAACTACAGTAGAACTAGAGAAATCTTGGTCCTAATAACGATTAGGAACATTCGAAGAACGGCTCACCTTCAGAGTCATGTACCTATAGAACCGTGGCATAAACTTAGTTTGACGATTTCGTTCGATTAGATTCACAATGGATTTAGCACTTCACAGTGGATGAAAAACTGGAACGATAGCTCCACAAAACGATCTGATAAAGGAAGAACTCCTGCTAATATTTCCAAAGTCATCATTTTAGTCGGGTTCATGCAGCCTAACGCGATACGAAGAAAACGATACTACATACGCTGCAGCGTCAGTATATAAGATTACACGGCAGCTTGGAAACAGAAACTACCGTACTCGAGACCCGACAGAATCGTTGTACGATACAGCGTCATCAGAACAACCGGGTGGGCACTCCATCATATTCCGATGATAGTACGCATGAAGTTTATTCGCTGCTGGCATTTCTTATGAAGATACTTAATGTGTTTTCTCCAGGTACATTTAGAATCAAACCAGACCTCCAGATATGAAAGAGGCAAACTTTGAGTTATTATTGTATCTACACCCAAAAATTGAAATTGTAACAAAAAATGCAAAATTGCAATTTTGCAGTTTTTGCAATCATATCTTGAGAAATCCGCATGATTCTGAAAAGGCAAATTTGCCCATCATGTTCCACAAAGCTTTTTATGGTATAAACAAAGCCATGCAAGTGTGTGCAAGTGGTTATCGCTGTGTGCCTAGTGCCTCGACAATCGCAGCAACCGTTGGGTTTTGTTCAACCGTCAACAACTTCTCAATATGGGTGAGACAATGGCACAGAACGGCGCTACGCCGTATGCCTCTGTTGCTATTCCGCTGTCAAGTGTTCTATTTTTATCTGCACTCGTCATCACACTCCTATCGCCCTCTCATCAAGTCACCATGCGGTTTATGAAATAAACGAAGCCATGTAAGTGTGTGCGACCGAAATTTGCTTCATTGTTGTTACGTTGAGTGCCTCAAAAACCGAAGAAACTGTAGGACTTTTATTCCGTTCACCTCAACTTGTTGTGGTGACTGGATGGTTACAATGAAGAGCCGTCATGCTGACGGTCGCGGTTCGACTCTCGGTTGCGGATGGAAATCTTTTTTTTTGTGCGCCATTGAATTTACTACTACTAATCAACTGTACAACATCACGCACACATTGAATTTTTCTAATCGAATTGATGTGTTGCTTTTTTGCCCACGACCAATGTTGCTTTCTTTCTCCAAGTTGCGATCCATTACGAGAAATGAAACCAAATCATGCGAAATTGCATTACAATCTTGCTTTTTTATTTTGGGTGTATAAGTTGAAGCGGTATCTGTGCTGGGTCACGCTTCCTAGACAAAACAACTAACTCTGTTTTCTCCGGGGAGAATTCGATACCCAGCTTTACAGTCCAGGTAAATAAATTTTCTAGGGTATCCTGCAACGGTCCCTGCAAGTTATTTTCCCCCAAAATTGAAACAACGGCGTCATCCACAAGCTCTCTTAGCGTACAATTTTCCACGAGGCAGCTATCGATGTCTCTGACATAAAAATTATAAAAAGGAGCTTAAACAAGAGCACTGGGAAAGACCCTTGTAGCTTTTTTGCTTTCGTCGAGGACCCACGAGAAAAGTTCATATGTTTCTCAGACAACAAATTGTACAAATAGTTGTTTAATAATGGTGAAAGGCTACACTCGTGGAATTTGTCTGAAAGGACGTCTACACACATTGAATCAAAAGCCCTCTTAATGTCCATGAAAACTGAACCCATTTGCTCATTTTAGGCCTAGGCCAGCTGTATTTCTGTCGATAATGATATCATTGGGTAAAGGACCAAGTCTCCCCGGCCTGGACATCAATAGAAGCATATATTAGCCAGAAGACCCGAAATGCATCCACGCACTCTTATTTTTACCAAACCCCTCAATCGCAATTTTTAATAGATTCACATAGATTGTTCTTAAGAAACCTCTATTTTCTTGATACAAGTTGTAAAAATTGTAAGTGTTGATTCTCAGTTAGTTCTCAATGTGTCTTTATAGATTCGTGCCGAACCCACCTGATCTAGTACTACAATTTAGCACAAGATAGTAGTAGTAGTGCTATATATGTACGAAATAGGATTCAAGTCTGAGCTAGTCGTAGTAGGTGAAAAGTTTTCTTTTGAACTCAAATAATTAAATAAATTCATTCCAAATCCAGTATTAGAAGCCAATAGATCCGCCTAAACTGTTTTCCACATACTAAAGTGTTAATAAAGTCCATTCCTCAGTAATTTGAAGGTAGTTCTAATAAAGAAAAAGTGACGCCTAGTGGTACATAGCAGCAGCTCTAGTATAGAGCTACTTCACAGCCAGTACCCGATTTATTGGCCAAAGAAATTTCACCGGAAATCGCGAACCTGCCCCAACATATTGGTGCCGTGACCAGGATTGAGATTTCTGTTCCGCCATCGTGTTCGTGATCCAAGTTAAGCCAAGCGCCATAGTGAGAAGACGTTATTGAATTTCCGCCATCGTTTTTGGGCAATCAAGCGCCATTCCCCCAAAGAAGATTCCAAAGTGCAAAAGTGCAAAATTATTCCCGTTGTTCCAGATTTTCAAATGATACAAGGCCTGTTCTAATCAGGCACACGGTACGTGTGATTCCATAGTGCGCAGGATTTTTCGCGGGTACCTTGAGATTTGTTTCCGATTTTCATTCCAAGTCATTCCGTCCATCCACCGAGGATTTCCGTTGCCGTAGAGAAGTGCTATCGCCCGTGTTCCGACCTTGAGAGTGCTATAGATCATCAAGAAGACCTACCCGCCAAATTTCGTCATTGATTTCGCTAAATTGGCCAGCCGTACGTTCGCGTTATCGGAGCTGCATTATATAAAATACAAGGCATTATCCTAGCCTTGAAAAGGTTAGTAGTATTCCAACCTCCTCACTCCATTTGTCCGGCTCTACCGGGTCTTTTCGGTGTTCTTTTGTCTAGAACCGCCATTTTGTCACGCCGTACCCCACGCCGGACTTCGCGCCATGGATCAGCAACGCAAGCTTCAACTGATCAACCGCCGGACGACCCTAATGGCTTCGTTAGGAAGAGCTGAGCAGTTCGTGTCGAGATACCAGGCCGAACGGGACCAAGCCCAGCTGTTGCTTCGAGTCGAGAACCTAGATAACGTGTGGATAGGACTGGAGGAAGCACAGACGCAGTTGGAAGAATATGAAACCACAGATGAAGGTAGGGAACAGAACAACCAAATCCGTGCCAAATTTGAGTCCATTTGCTTCAGAGTGAAGGCTGCTCTACGATCCCTGTTACCCGCTAATACTACTCAAAATCCCAGCGCAAACCCTACCCATGCTGCCAACGCACTAGCTGGCATCAAGCTTCCCACCATTTCGTTGCCAGAGTTCGATGGCGACTATAATCAATGGCTGGCTTTCCATGATACTTTTGTCGCTCTCATACATTCCAATGCTGATGTTCCCGAAGTTCAAAAATTCCATTATCTCCGTGCCGCCCTGAAAGGAGAAGCCGCCCAGTTAATTGAGTCAATTGCAATTAGTTCTGCCAACTACTCCGTTGCTTGGCAGGCATTGACTTCGCGCTACGCAAACGACTACCTGCTCAAAAAACGTCATTTGCAAGCACTACTAGATTGCCCCCGCATGAAGAGAGAATCTGCAGACGCATTGCATTGTCTAGTAGATGAGTTCCAACGCCATACCAAAATTCTTCGCCAACTTGGAGAGCCTGTCGACCAATGGAGCGCGATGCTCGAACACCTGCTTTGCATTCGCCTTGATGATGGGACCCTAAAGGCATGGGAAGATTTCGCTACTACCGTCAATGATCCAAATTTCACCTGTCTTGTCGATTTCCTGCAGCGCCGAATCCGAGTTCTAGAATCGATGTCCGTCAACCAGCAGTCGCACAGTTCACCAACGCCAATAAACCACATCCCTTCCAATCGCAGACCGTATTTCCCAAGAGTTACTTCCCACATTGTCGCTGAAGAACAACAGCCCAAATGCTATGCATGTAGCCAGTATCATTTTCTCGTCAAATGCCCTCGATTTGAGAAGATGAACGTTTTAGACCGTATGAAACTGATCGAAATTAATCGCCTGTGCCAAAACTGTTTCCGCCACGATCACTTTGCTCGAAATTGCCAGTCGAAATATTCCTGTCGACACTGCCAGAGAAGACATCATACCATGCTGCACAATGTCAACATCTTCAATGAATCCTCTTTTCAACAGCCTGCACAACGCCCCACCAATCAAGCTATTCATCGAACCAGACCGTCATCGAGCCGAAACAATACTCCATTCACAACATCCACCTATACATGCGCCAATTCCTCTTCTCAAACTAGCAACCCAGCACCGACAACAAATTCAACCGTGCTGCTCCCCACCGTCGTGCTGCTAATCGTCGATTCAAACGGCTCCACTCAAAAACAAGCCAAACTATTCCGTCGAAGAACAGCAATGTGAGACACACTTCATTAAGAATGTTACCCGAACCTCTGAAGGAAGATATATGGTCCGTCTTCCACGCCATCCCGATTTCGATCACATGCTGGGTGATACGAAAGCTGTTTCCATGCGCCAATTCCTTTCCCTGGAGAGACGCTTGGACCGTGATCCAAATTTGAAGGAGGAGTACCAAAACTTTCTCGCCGAGTACCTATCATTAGGCCACCTTCGAATCGTTTCTTCAAACGAACCCGAGCCACCACAAGTTTCCTATATTCCGCACCATCCCGTCGTGAAGGAGTCAAGCACTACTACAAAAGTCCGTGTGGTATTTAATGGATCAGTACACTCCACTACAGGATTTTCCCTAAACGATACCCTACAAGTTGGTCCAGTAGTGCAAGATGAATTGCTCACTCTAATTCTTCGTTTCCGCAAGTACCCGGTTGCACTCGTCGCGGACATCGAAAAAATGTACCGCCAGGTACTGGTCGACCAAGAGAAACTCCCCTGCAAAGAATATTTTGGCGTTTTCAACCCGATGGTCCCATTGAAACCTGTGAATTGTTAACCGTGACATACGGTTTGGCTTCGTCGTCTTTTCTCGCTACTCGCACCCTAAACCAACTGTGTCAAGACGAAGGAGACAACTTCCCGCTCGGAGCACCAGCCCTGAGGAAAAACTTTTACGTTGACGACTTTATAGGTGGCTCCCAATCCGTCAGCGAAGCAGTCCAGACCAGGACTGAACTGAACGAACTACTTGCTAAGGGTGGTTTCCTGCTCCGCAAATGGGCATCCAACGATCCACGTGCACTAGAAGGACTAGATTCGTCCCAAATCGAAACCAAAGCTTTTCTGAATCTCGATACAGACAAGGCAATCAAAACCTTGGGCGTAAAATGGGAACCTGAAACCGATAGGCTGAGCTTCGACATCACCACCATCGAGCCTAATAGCGCACCAACAAAGAGGACGATTCTTTCTGGCATATCCAAGCATTTCGACCCTCTCGGCCTTACTGCACCAGTCATCATTCGTGCTAAGATGCTTCTGCAAGAGTTGTGGCTGCAACCATGTGGGTGGGACGACGAAATTCCTGATGCTGTCAACCAGAAATGGACATCATACAGTTCCGATTTGAAAAAGTTATCATCATTCGCCGTTGACCGGTACATCTTCCTGCCAAACTCCACTATCGAGCTCCACACGTTCGCTGATGCATCTGAGCAAGCATATGGCACTTGCACCTATGCCAGATCTATTTCCTCCGAAGGTCAAATCCATGTTCATCTGATAGCTGCAAAATCCAGAGTTGCTCCTCTCAAACGCTTGTCAATTCCAAGGCTGGAACTGTCAGCCGCCGTGCTTGCCGCCAGGTTATATGCAAAAATCATCGAAGCTCTGGATATGGCCATATCTGCATCCTACTTCTGGTCCGACTCGTCAGTTACCCTCGAGTGGTTACGTTCTCCACCGCACGTTTGGAAAACCTTCATCGCCAACAGAGTGTCCGAAATCCAAACCACCACCCACGGATCGCAGTGGAACCACGTTGCAGGAACCCACAATCCAGCTGACCTGATAACGAGAGGAATGAAAGTGAGTGAATTTCTTAGCAGTGATCTTTGGCACCACGGTCCATATTGGCTTAGTATGCCTAGGGAAACTGGCCAACAACAACCAATGCGATCAACCATTCTGATGATGTTTTGGAGCGACGAATCATGGTGGCGGCTGTGCAAAATCGACCAACCGTAAATGCTATTTTTGAGCGAACTACATCCTACCAGCGACTGCTTCATGTAACGGCCTACTGTCTACGATTCATCAATGCCTGTCGTCAACGAGAATCATCACATCGACCAGAAGGAAGCGCTATACTCACAGTAGAGGAATTGTCCCAGTCTCGGATGAAGCTAGTAAAGCTGGCTCAAATCGATTCGTTTGCTGAAGAAATCAAGGAATTGGGTAGAGGGAATCCAGTTTCGAAACGGTCCAATTTGTGCCTATTGAGTCCCTTTGTCGATTCAGATGGAATTATTCGAGTCGGGGGAAGACTTAATCTATCAGAGCAGCCTTATCACACGAAGCATCCAATCCTACTTCCAAGTTTCCATCCTTTCACACGTTCTGTTGCTACCGATTACCACACTAAACTGTTGCACGGTGGCGGCCGTGTAACATTAGCAGCAATGCGGCAAGAATATTGGCCAATTCAGGGGCGAAGGTTGATGAACAGCATCATGCGCAGTTGTTTCCGATGCACGCGAGCATCTCCAACACCAGCAACTCAACAGACAGGGCAACTACCGCAGCGAAGAATCACCCCAAGCAGACCATTCACAGTTACTGGAGTTGATTACGCTGGCCCATTGTATTTGAAACCGCCGCATAAACGAGCATCCACAATCAAAGCATACATCTGTGTTTTTGTGTGCTTTGCAACAAAGGCAGTTCATATCGAACTAGTGAGCAGTCTTTCCACCGCTGCTTTCATAGCAGCTTTACGACGGTTCATTTCTCGCCGTGGTCGACCGACGCATATGTACTCCGACAACGGCAAGAATTTTGAAGGAGCGCGAAACGAACTACGGGAGCTATACCAACTACTTCAACGCGAGAAGCAATCAGGAGAAATTGCCAACGTCTGCGCAACCGACGGAATCCAATGGCACATGATACCACCGAAGGCCCCGCACTTTGGCGGCCTATGGGAGGCGGCTGTAAAAACAGCTAAAAAACATTTGCACAGACAACTCGGCAACATTGTTCTATCCTTCGAGGACATGACTACCGTCCTTGTGCAGATTGAGGCTTGCATGAATTCGAGGCCTCTCACACCGATGACCGAAATTCCGGACGATTTGGCGATCTTAACACCCTCGCATTTCCTCATCGGATCGTCGTTCTTTGCTTTACCAGAAGCCGATTTCACTACAATTCCACTCAATCGACTCGACCATTACCAGAAGCTGCAAGAGCGAGTCCAACGGTTCTGGTATCTTTGGCGGACGGATTACCTGCATGAGTTGCAGAAAGAAGCAAAGCAGTCTACCCCAATTACCGCCTACCAACCAGGGAGAATGGTAATATTGGTAGATGAGTCTCTACCACCTGTAAGATGGCCGCTAGCAAGAATTACTGCAACGCATCCTGGAAGCGACGGATTAATTCGCGTCGTAACACTCCGAACCAGCAAAGGAACCATCCGAAGACCTATCACCAAGATATGCCTGCTGCCGTACGACGATGTTGCACCTAAAAATTGAGCAAATTGGTTAGAAGCTCGAAGAAATTATAATTAAAATCGCTGATCGAAATTATCCGCATGTAAGCTTTCAGACATTAGTAAACAATGAATTCAATGTAACAATAGTAAAACCAGGGTTGAAATTAGGAATTTCAGGTGGCGGCTATGTTGATTCTCAGTTAGTTCTCAATGTGTCTTTATAGATTCGTGCCGAACCCACCTCGATCTAGTACTACAATTTAGCACAAGATAGTAGTAGAGTGCTATATATGTACGAAATAGGATTCAAGTCTGAGCTAGTCGTAGTAGGTGAAAAGTTTTCTTTGAACTCAAATAATTAAATAAATTCATTCCAAATCCAGTATTAGAAGCCAATAGATCCGCCTAAACTGTTTTCCACATACCAAAGTGTTAATAAAGTCCATTCCTCAGTAATTTGAAGGTAGTTCTAATAAAGAAAAAGTGACGCCTAGTGGTACATAGCAGCAGCTCTAGTATAGAGCTACTCACAGCTCAGTAACCCGATTTATTGGCCAAAGAAATTTCACCGGAAATCGCGAACCTGCCCCAACAGTAAGTTTACGAAAAAAGAGTTTGTTTCTGAGCGTCGGCTGTGAACGGTTGTGTCGATGCGCTATTGCCGCACTATTTTGCTATCGGGCGTAGCACGATTCGTATTATTTCGATTATCTATAATTTGGCGATGCAGGAGATCGATAGAGCACAGTAAAAAAATTGCCTCCTGGTGAGATGTGGTGGTTCGCCGGAGTGGTGGACCGGTGGTGGAGATCACAATTAATGGTGATCCATAATATTGGTTGGCCATGCTCGTCGTATCACCATATCCTGGAGCCAGTCAAACATTATCCCATTTAATGAGTGATTCCAATAGTATCCTTAATGTTGGTAGAAATAGGTTCAAATCAGAAATAGATAATATATTAAAATATTTTACTAAACACCGCGTGAATTCAGCTTATCGTCCTTCTATCTAACATTCTAGTGATTTCTCGCGGAAGTGTAGTGGCGCTCTCGGTTTCCATTAAAGCGAGTATCCCGTCAACACATTCCTACCCACTCCTTATTAGACCTGCATTCGGGTGAGGCAGGGACCGCTCATTGCCTTAGTTTTAGGTCACCAATTTTTCACAAACTGTAAGATATGATTTACATATAGTCTCAATAATATGAAACTACAGTACCGTAAAACAGGAAAACATTGATTAGATTAGATTAGATATCTTTATTATTGAGCTTTTCAGCCTCGGCTGGTTCAGCTCATTAAAATAAATAAATTGGGTCCTGAAGGGACTTATCTACAGATTGGTTTCTATACAGAGTTTAAAAAAAAATTTTAGTTGCTGGCTAGTGAAGAATGTCGTTTACACTGAAGTTATCTAGTATTCGGTTGCTCGTGGTACAAGATTTAATCCGGTAGCGAGGGCTTTGATGATTCCGTTGCGGAAAACATTGATCAGCAGGGTAACATTGACCGGTTTGTCCCATATCATGAATAGTTCAAATAAAATTATACACAGTAAAAAACTATAAATTAAGTATCCTCATCAAGTTTTTTTTGGCTTCCAAAAGCTATAAAAGGAATTTTTTTTCAGTTTGTTGATTGCTAGCACATGAATTGAATGAGCATATATTTGAGCGCATTTTCATTGAGAGCAAAGCGGCAATCTCACTAACATTAAAAATAAATAATAAAAATTTAAACAAAAATTAAAATTTTCCATAACCAAAATCAAAGGTTAGGAGGGGGGGGGGTGTATTCAACGAGAGTCTCTCAAATTTCCAGATTAGCCCTAATGAAAAAAAAAAACCTAGAATTAAACATTTTCCTTTGCTTCTAGTACCCTAAGTGGGAAATTTGTCATAATCGAGAGATCAAATCTCTTAAACGAGGTGAGATGAAGCATAAAGAATTGTAATTCCTACATGTGATTTGTGCTTCAGCTCCATGGTTCGATATAAACGGTAGAGGCAGATGGTTCTTACCATATTTTAGTATGATGCCATGAGCAATGAATAT